>CAKKXW010000002.1:16299563-16333972 GCA_920937365.1 Sphaerophoria rueppellii | reverse complement strand
TCGCCAGATGACTCCATAGTCTATACAGAGCCAAAACCAACCGATGATAACAAATTTCTAGTTGAACCAGCAGAAGATAGAGAAGATGTCATCTATGACTGGCCAGATGACTCCATAGTCTATACAGATCCAACACCAACACCAGCCGATAAAAAAAAATTTCTAGTTGAAAGTAGACAAGGTCCAGATATACCACCAACCACAACAACCGTGCAATCAATGGTACCTGAACAATCACCAACAACCACATGGGAACCTGTACCTGATATCCCACCACCCACAAGAACACCATCATCAACGCCAACGCCACAATCAAACTCACAATCATCAACACCAGCATCAGTCAATACACCCAAATATATGGTCTCCATTCAGCTTTATCCAGACAAAACATCAGACTTGGGATTGAATCACATGTGTGACGGTGCAATCATATCCCCGAGAAGAGTTCTTACCGCTGCCCATTGTGTCTTTAGGTGAATTTCCACTTATTAACAGTTACATCTTAACAGAATCTCCTGTTCCAGGCCGAATGGAGGACGCTACCTACCCTTTGAACTTGTCGTTGTTGTCGGAGTAGAAAATGTCCCCTCAAAATCACCTCGTGTGTTGGATATTGCCTATATAAAAAGTCAAGGTGCATTTAGACGAGGCAAAACGCTTTTCGCCGATGTTGCGTATTTGATTTTGAAAAATGAAATCCCTCCTAACGACCCCGTTATCAGTTTTATAAAATTGACAAGCTCTCCACCAAAGGAAGAACAAGAATGTTTCGTTGTGAGTTGGGAAAATTCCGCTGTGAGTTGTTCTAATACAAACAATGTGCATTTCAGTCAATCGTTTCATTTTTCCGATCAGATTTCGAATAAGCCGGTTACAATTCGTGATAAGACATTTTGCAAGCAACTACACGGTTCAATGTTCATTGGTGGAATGATTTGCGTTTCTACGAAGAAATCGGATTCGTGTCCGAGCAATTCGGGTGGTCCGTTGATTTGTGATGGGGAAGTTGCCGGAGTTGTTTCATGGGGTATGGACACATGTGGCATGGACACGGCTGGAGTGTTTACAGATGTTACTAGATTTGAAAAGTGGCTGTCGATGGGGGCGAGGTTGGAAGCAAATTATTTTGTTGTTATTTTTGTGACAACGATCGTGTTTATCAACGTTTAATATACAAAAAATCACCACTGTGTGTGTCTCGTAGAAATCGTCTTTGGTGTCGTCATTTTTCTCTTCTGTGGGGTCATGGGCGCTTGTAAGTAAATCGAAAAATAATGTTTTGTTTGTTTATGATTTCACAAGTAGCACAAAATGGTATTAAATCGGTTGCACATTTCTTAATTCATTCATATTTTGTTCTTAAATGGGTCTCACCGCTTCTTAACTTCTTAATTCGGTATTTTGTCCTACTTGAATCGTTTTGCTTGTTCCTTCTTAAGGAATTCTTAAAAGGTTCTTAAATCGGTATTTCTTATAAAGGTTTGTTTAGAGCTCCTTACATCCTTCTTTAAGATTACTATTTCCAGTAGACCATTTTCATTTCATTCTTAGAGTTCACAAAAAATTTTTCGCAACTGTGCTCGTGTAAATACAAATTGATTTGCTCGTTCAAAGACATTAAAGTAACTGGTAGAAGGCCTAGTTATTATGTAACCAAGCAAAAATGCAGGCGTGGCGGCGCATTAGAGAAATGAGATGGACTTTGTAAATCGAGAAAATATACCAACAACAAGCCAAACTGTTGAAGAAGAAAAGAAGAAATCAAAACAAATACTATTAAAATAGATAAGAATCAGAGAAACAAAAACTAGGTGTAGAATTCATTGATAATTTCTTTTTTTGTCTGAGAATTTTGTAAGAAGGTGTTAAGAGTGCGAAAAGAAGTATTCAAGAAGACGCTAAGAAGTATATAAGAAGGAAAATATTCCGTTTTACAACCTCAATAAGAACCAAATTATCTTCTTAATTCATTCTATCGGACCGCCTTTTATGTACTTAATAGGTACTTAAAGAAGTCTTAATGAAGCGGGATAAGAGCTTATAATACTTCTTAAAGCCTTCTTAAAGTACTTTTGTGCTACTTGTGTTGTGTGCTAAATGGAAATGTAGGTAATCTATGATTTAGGCCTGCGACGAGATTTTACTCATGCATTTATTGTGGCTTCCGTTAATCATCCTATAATTGGTGCCGATTTTCTGTCTAAATTCGATCTTTTGGTAGATTTTAAATCTTAAAAAAATCATAGATGCCACTACTTCCCTGCAAGTTTGTACCATAACAAAAGATGCTAGTAATCCCACCCCAAAGCTTTTTCAATTATCTAATCCGTACGGGACAATTCTCGAAAAATATAAATGCCTAACATCACCCCCGAACTATATATAATCTTGAGGTAAAACATGATGTCGTTCATCACATTCATACTACAGGTGAATTACCTTATTCCAAGCCTCGGAGACTAGATAAAACCAAATACGATCAAGCTAAAACAGAGTTTGAATATATGCTGAGCCTAGGACTATGTCGACTTACCTCTTCACCAGTTTCATCTCCTCTGCATCTAGTTAAAAAGAAAGATAGCAACGATTGGAGGCCCTGTGGCGATTATCGTCGCCTCAATGCTCAAACTATACCAAATCGTTTTCCATTAAGGCATATACAAGATGCAAATTTGCATATATGTAGAAGGCTGTAGTGTCTTTTTTTAAATCGATCTAGTTAGGGCATTCCATCACATTCCAGTCGCCCAAGAAGATATTCATAAAACTGCCATAATAACTCCTTTCGGCCTTTATGAATTTATGTTCATGCCTTTCGGTCTGAGAAACGCCGCCCAGACATTTCAACGCTTCATGAACAAAACTCTCGAAGGTTTAAATTTCATCTTTGCATATCTTGATGACATACTAGTTTTCAGCAAAAGTGTAGAAGAACATCAAAATCATTTAAAAATTCTTTTTGAACGTTTAAGCGCATTCGATGTTAAAATTAATGTATCAAAATGTGTTTTTGGTGCCGAGAGTTTAACATTTCTAGCACATACTGTTACCAAAGATGGAATTCTTCCAACAAAAGAAAGGGTTGATGCCATTCTTGCACTCAATCCTCCAAACAGCATTAAGCAGACGCAACAATTCTTAGGGATGATAAATTTTTATAATAGGTTCATTCCTCATCTTGCAGAATATTTAGCACCAATTTATTCACATTTATCAAAACTCGAAAAAAAGAAAAAAGGAAAAAACGCCTAAAGCCTTACAAAAATTTAGTTGGTCTGCAGAATGCGAAATTTGCTTCAATAAAGCAAAAGAAGCCCTTGCTTCCGCAACACTTTTGTCACACCCGATTGAAAATGCACACTTTAACATTACTACTGATTCATCCAATGTAGCTGTTGGAGCAGTGTTGCAACAGTTCGACACACAGCAATGCTGTTGGGTACCACTTGGTTTCTTTTCGAAAAAGCTTCAACCCGCTGAAACACGCTATTCAACGTTTGACAGAGAACTCCTGGCTATTTATCTAGCTATAAAAAATTTTAGGCATTTTGTTGAAGGGCGTGAGGTCATAATTTTTTCAGACCATAAACCTTTAACCACAGCGATAACATCTAAAACAGAACGTAGCCCGCGCCAAGCACGACACCTTGAATATATTGCCCAGTTCACAAGTGATATTAGACATATTTCTGGTAAAGATAATGTTGTCGCCGATTATCTATCACGACCAACCAACGAAACAAATAGCATTTTGCTAACGTTTTTTGATGTTAAAGAATTAGCCAAAAGCCAGAACGATGACGAAGAACTTAAATCGCTACTAGCCAACAAAGAAACTTCAAATATTAAACTAGAAGCTCTTCCAATTCCCAATACAAATATTAAAATTTGGTGCGAGACGTCAAAAGGTTTTAAAAGACCTTACTTGCCTATTGGTTTTAGGAAGCAAGCGTTTGAGAAGTTGCACTCTTTGAGTCACCCCGGCGTTGGTGCAACGAGAAAGATATGTAAGTCTAAGTATTTCTGGCCAGGTATAAACATTGACATAGGCTATTGGGCAAAAACTTGCCTTTCCTGCCAAAAGTCAAAAGTACAGCGACATATTAAGTCTCCATTAGAAGAGTTCCCTGTAACTACATCACGGTTCGAACATATCCATATGGACTTGGTAGGTCCCTTGCCTCCATCAAAAGGACATAACTATATCTTAACAATAATAGACCGATATACAAGATGGCCAGAGGCATACCCGCTCCAAAGCAGTATAGCTGCAGATGTAGCCAAAGCTTTTATTAAAGATTACGTTTCAAGATTTGGTTGCCCAGTGCAAATAACTACTGACCAACGAGTTCAGTTTGAATCCAGACTGTTTGCGGAACTCACAAAACTTCTTGGCAGCCACAGAATCAGAACCACAGGCTATCACCCTCAGAGTAATGGTATGATTGAGAGGATACACAGGCAACTTAAGGATTCTTTGAAGGCAAGAGCAAATACAAAAGATTGGTACGACGAATTACCTTTCATTCTATTAGGTTTACGAACAACAATTAAAGAAGATTTGAATGCATCTCCTGCCGAATTAGTTTACGGAGAAACAATTAGAGTTCCAGGTGAGTTTTTTGTTTCTAACGAAGCTAATAGTGAAAAAGATACAAATACGTTGATTCAAGACTTACGTAAACAAATACGCCGTGTATCATTCCAAGCTCCAAAGGTTCATTCAAAACCAAGCAGTTATGTTCCGAAAACAATCCATAATTGCGAATTTGTTTTTGTAAGAAAAGACAGAGTGAAAATTGGTCTCGAACAACCATAGGAAGGACCATTTAAAGTAGTTAGACGAATGAGAAAATATTTCGTATTGGACATACATGGTGAAAACCGATCTATATCAATCGATAGACTTTAACCTGCTTATAGTGCTTGCTTATAAGAAGCTACAATTATTATTATTTTTGTATGTACAAGTATATTTAAGTATATAAAAATATATCCGACAAAATAAGAATTGAATATTGAAATTACTTACACAATATATTTATATATATATTTTTTTTGGAGGGGAGCTATGTGGTGTATCTGGCAACACCACCTAATTCCTCTTTTATTGTTGTAGTGGCAACACCATCAATTCCGAATTTCGAAGTTTTCCGTCTCTTCGGACGAGTCGTTAGTCGTTACTTGAAGAATGAAGAGTCGAGTCGTGAGTCGAGCGTGTGGTCAAATGTGTAACCCCGAATATTATATATAATAAAGATTTTTCTTAGATTTAAGTTTTTTGAAATTAATAAAGATTATTCATTAAAACATTGCATTATTTTATATTGAATAACTTTAGAGGTTTATTTTTATCGTTGATTTGTTTCATTCTCGAATTTGATACCAGTGTAAACATTTTTTGAATAAAATAGAAACGAATAGAAATAAATAAATCCACATATTTCACACTGGATCACAGGATTCACACTGAAATCGTAATTATGGGCTATTTCAATGTACACAATTCTTCGTGGCTTCTTCATTCGAGCCAGACAACACCCGAAGGAATATGTGCTGAGATCTTTGCTGAGTTTAACCACCTAACTCAGCTTGTCACCGAGCCCACTCGAATAACGGACATTAATGGCCAAGCGGAGAATACTTGTTTCTTACGTCTGGCCCTGATAAATACACTATCAGGGTATTAACGCCTCTAATCAGAACAGACAATAGTACTATATCGGCAAATTTCTCGTGTTAAGCTGATCCAGTTAGGAAAAGAACTCCGAAGAGAACCGTGTGCCAATACAAGAAAGCCAACTGGGACGGTCTCAACTCTCAACAACTTCTTCCGGATCTTTAACTGGTCACTATGCTTCTTCGATAGTGACGTATAGACTCCAGCGCAGATATGATTACTAATATGATTATTTTGGGAATGAAAACTTTTATCCCGAATAGGGTTAAAAGCATCAAACCCAAGGAAAAGTCATGGTTTGATTCAGGCTGTAAAGTGGTTATCAGAGAAAAAGAAGTTAAGTTCCGGTGTTTTAGAGCCAACCCAACTGAGGAAAACCGGAATAAGCTTAACAAGCAAGGAAGGCCTCCAATCCCCTTATTCGGCGGACCAAATTTTTACATGACCAAAAATTAAGACAAAAAATACTGCGCAATGTCCCAAAACCCAAACCCAAATTTTTGGTCGAAGAATTCTTCTTCTTCCTCGGTCCCTACGCTCGTTGACAATGACACTCCAGTTATTAACTCGCTCGCGAAAGCTAACCTTTTTTGCTAAGCAGTTCGCCGCCAACTCTTCGCTGCCAGAGAGTTTCATGACTCCTCCAGTTTTTGAGCGCGTCAATGATTCCATGGGACAAATCTTCTTCCGTACTCGTGCTGTGGCGAGAGTCCTATAGGATCTCAACATACATAAATCCGCTCGTCCGGATGTGTATCCCCGCTATTGTTCTGAAGAGGTGTTCTTCTACGCTGGCAAAACCCTTGCGTAAGCTTTTCCATCTATCCTATTCTTCTGGGCTCGTTCCGAGCAGTTGGAAAACAGCATTTGTCCAGCCTATTCCAAAAGAAGGCGAATCTTCTTCTCCCTCCAATTACCGTCCGATTGCACTTACGTCCCTTCTTTCTAGGGTCATGGAAACGTTGAGAAACTATCAGCTTAAGAAATATCTCCAAGACCGAAAGCTTCTTAATGATCGGCAGTACAGCTTTACAGCAACAGGTCCACTGGTGATTTGATGGTTTATCTCAACGAACAGTGGAACAAATCTTTACATCGTTTTGGAGAAAGTAAGATTGTTGCACTTGATATTTCAAAGGCATTTGATAAAGTCTGGCATCTTGCTCTTTTATCGAAAATCCGTACCTTCGGAATCGATGAATCCCTACTTCGTTGGATTAGAAACTTTCTTTCGAACCGTTCAATACAAGTTGTATTGGACGGATTCAAGTCTGAAAGCCACAATATAAATGCTGGTGTGCCCCAGGGCTCCGTTTTGTCTCCAACCCTCTTTATCATTTTTATTAATGATCTCTTGTCTGTTACTTGTAATCCAATAAATTGTTTCGCTGACGATAGTACCCTTAGCTTCTCATATTCGTTTCCAGATTCACATCCCTCCTCTTCGGATGTGGAACTGCAACGGCAAAATATGATAAGCTCATTAAACTCTGACTTAAACAGCATTGTCCAATGGGGAATTAAGAACCGTGTAGAGTTTAATGCTTCGAAAACTCAATGCTGTCTGGTATCGTTGAAGCGAGATATACCCCTCCTGCCACTGTCCATGAGTGGCACTTGCATCAATGAGACCGAACATCTTGAGTATCTCGGTATGTGCATCACTGACCACCTCTTGTGGTCCGAGCACATACGCGATGTCGCCAAAAATGCCGCAAGAAGTTTAGGTTTCTTAAGGCGGTGCAAGACATTTTGTCCCCTTCTGATCTGGCTATCATCTACAAAACCTACACACGTCCAAAGCTTTGAGTATAACTCCCATGTCTGGGCTGGTGCTCCAGTGACATACTTAAGGCTTCCAAAGAAGAGCATTTAATATAATTGGTGATCATACCATCGTTGAGTCATTTACATCTCTCGAACATAGCCGTAATGTCTCATGTCTCTATTCTACCGTTACTTCAACGGTATTTGCTCTAGTGAATTAACCAGTTGCATTCCACCCCTAAAGATATTAAACCGTTATACACGCACCTCCAGGAATGCCCATCAGTTCACCCTAGAGCCCAACTTCGGTCGTACCCTCAAATATAGAGAATCGTTCTCTAGCCGTACTACACGAATTTAGCACTCCTTTCACACTCTGTCTTTCCAAATCATTGCAATGTTCAGGAATTTAAGACCAATGTCCACCGGCACCTGTGTTTCTGGCAATAAAAGCATAAAAAACCCTTGAGTGTGTGCTAGTTATAAAAAAAACTAGAGATTTACCAGGTTTACCTTAATACGTACAAAGAAATTTCAAATAGATTAATAATATTCTATATGACTTTTTTGATATTGAAAACATTCTATTAAGCACAGCGGCAAATCAACACATTATAGGCGATAACTCGCATTATCTTAAGCCTACATAATGTTTTAATCAATTTAACTTTTGAAATTCGGTTTATGAGACTGAAAGGCAAAATAATTTAATTAGTTTAGATTTTGAGATCAATCGTGTAGGATCGATCAACATTCCGGATGCAGTGAAAAATATTAAAATTCAATATGGTGAGAATTTGGACAACGGTAGTTAAAACAGGAGAAAAAAAACTCTTCTACATTCAGTCTTTCATTTGTTTTGAGAGGAATTCAAACAGTTATAACTGCTGTAGAAAAAAATATTCATCTATTATTTCTCAACTATTGAGTTAACTTTCCCTACTGTTGTTTGGTTGAATTATGTAGAACTTAGATTAAGATTAGACGAAATCAAAACATTCGTGCTTTAAATGGGATTTTTTGAACAAATTAAAAAAAAAAAAACCAAAGTTTATAATTGCGTTTGTAATATGTCTGGAAAATCGTCTGACACGCAATATTAGTAGAGAAAATTCTAACCTAAACAAACAATTATTTGTCGCCTGGGGAAATATAATTGAATTGATGTCAGTCATTCACCTCTGTGTTGTTAATTGTACACGTGCTTTATCTTGGAATCATTATATGTTTTAATTTTGATCATTTGGAGAGCATTGTTCGAAAATTTTGACTCAAAACTAAATGAAACAAATGCTGAAATAAATGAACGCTAATTTATTTAATTTGCTGGCAACATGTTTATGGAAACACACAACATTATCCAACTTTTTCGGGGAATAAATAATATAATTGGAAAAATGAATATTGAATAGAAAACACAAGCACTTACTTACTTATTCGGCTCACAATCCATGAAGGATCTCAGCCATAAAAATATTGCAGCCATCCATCTTGATCGGTCGCATGCACTTTTCAGTCGCCAAAACCAAGTGCTCTGGCATTCGCAGTCACTTAATCTTTGTACCGTGTAGGTTCGGTCTTCCTTGCCGTCTCGAACCTGGGGGCTGGGATGAGAAGACTTTCTTGGCTGGAGCGTTGTCGTCCATTCGCTCGATGTGGCCGATTCAATAGGCGTTTTTCTTTTTTTAGCTCTAAGCAGGGTGTGGAGTAGAGCCTGAGCTCATCGAGCTCGGTCTGAGCAGAGTAAGCTCAGGCCTTTCCGAGTTAATAAAGAAACAAACCTGAGCACGGAACCGTCACATATAAAATAAAATTGACAAGCTGACAAAAATAAATTTTTATTTACCTTCATTCGGAAAACAACTTGCTTCGACCGACATTTCCACTGTTATATAATTTTTTTTGCGTCAACTCACTCATGATATGGACAAAATAAATGAAGTTGGCCGCGCGTAACTTTGTACTCCATTTACTCCATCAATTTTAACCGAGCTCGTAGATCGCGCTCTGACCACGGTCTGATCGAAAAAATAAACAAAAGTTAAGCGCTCAGATATGTCTGAGCTAAAAAAGAAATACGGGTTTTTTCTTGACTGCTCCGTACCCTGCTCAGAGCTAAAAAAAGAAATACGCCTAATGTAGTCAACTTTTCTTGGCTTTCTGAACTACATCCACATCTTGGTACAGCTCGTACAGTTCTCGGTTGAACCTTCTTCTCCATTCACCATCGTTGTATGCGGGACCGAATATCCGTCGAAGAATTTTTCTTTCGAAAGTGCCCAGTATCAATTCCCCCGTATTACTTAGAGTAGGACTGGTAAAACCAAAGTTTTGTATAGAAGACAGTTTGTCTTTCGAGTGATGAGTTTTGAACCCAGTTGTTTTGCCAAATCGAAGCAGCAGCGCTCCGCTAGGGTTATTCTTCTTCGGATCTCCACTAAAGTGTCGTTTGTGTGTCATGTTTGTTCCAAGTTAGGTGAACTCGTTAAAAATAAAAAAAGAAAAATAGAGTGGCGCGACAGCTCTTGAAGAGCCAAGGCCTAAGTGGCTTACTTTCATCAACAGTTCTCTAGGTCTGTGTGAAGAATTGAGGGGACCTGCAATTTTACGCCGATTCCGAACGGCAAAGTTAAGAAGCACTTTTTTCATGACAGATGATACTCTTGGAAGTTTTGTCAGTTCTTCGGAAGAGGCAGTGTCCGTGAAAGATGAAATAAAAACTTTGGGCCCGAGTATTATTCGAACCCACGAGGTTCTGCTTAGCAGCCAACGCACCTAACCTCTAAGCTACGGACACTACAGAGGTGAACTCGTTAACTATCTCGAAATTGCTCCTACCAACAGGGATGTTTTGTCTTATAGGCGGTGGACAGATGTTGCTTTATTTGTTGATAGCATTTACTTTGTTTTGTCCTCATTCGTTCCAAGACCAACGAGTTTCGCCTGTTATTCAATTGCTGCGAAGGTCTCAAGCACAGCTCTCTTGGATCGACCGATGATGTCAATGTCGTCTGCATATAGCCTTGGAGCTGGGTGGATTTGTTGAAGTTAGTTTTCCGTGCTCACACCTGCCTTCCACACTATCTGTTCCAGGACTATGTTGAAGAAGTCACATGACAGCGCATCTCCCTGTCTTAACCCTGCGTATGTTTGAAACAAGTCGGATGAGCTGTTACCCATTTGCTCACTGCACTGCTTATTGTTTAGTGTGATGCAGCACAGCTGGATCAGTTTGTTCGGGATTCCGAATTCAGACATAGCCATCAAAAGCTCTTGGCGGTGGATGCTTTCATAAACCAGTTTTGAAGTCGATGAAAAGATGGTGAGTTTTCGACTTTAAATTCGTTGGTCTTTTCCAGGATCTGCGTCATTATGAATATTTAGTCTTTTATTGTTCTGTCTGGCCTAAGGCCACACTCTTACGATAATAATTGTATTGCAGGACGGTTTAAGACGCTCACACAGTACGTTGCCGTTGGATAGGATTTTGTATGCAACATTAAGCAGGGATATGCCGCGGTAGTTCTTACATGACATAGGATCGCCTTTTTTGTAGATGGGACATATGGAGCTTATCGACAAGTCAGTGGGCATGAATTCTTCCTCCAACACTTTGTTGATGATCTAGTGCATGCAGTTCATCAAAACACTTCAAAGACTTCGGCAGGTATGCCATCCGACCCGGCGAACTTGTTATTTTTTAGCTTTTGGGTGGCTCTTTCTATCTCTTCCGCGCTGGGGGGCTTGGACTGGGTCTTCATTGACTGATCTTACTTCTCTTTCATTACCTCGCTTCAAATTTTGCTTATTGAGCAGCTGTTGGAAATGCTGATTGAAAACATCTACAATTCCCTGTGCTTCGGTGACTAGGTTTCCTTCACTGTTTCGAAGAGCCTGTGTCCAGGTTCTGAAACCAGAAGTTGATTGCTTCGACCTTTTAAAGAAACGCCGAACGTTGTTCATGGCCCTACACTCTTCTAGATCTTTGAGCTGAGAAACTGCGGATTCTCTTGTCTTCCTTCGCAGGGTCTTTTTCTCATCGAACCTATTGTACTTAGAAGTTTTTGAGGAGAAATTCAAGACCAGTGTACACCAACCGACACGGCGGTGGCGACGGAGCCTCACCTGACATAACTAGGGTACACAAAACCCCATACAGGGTGTGCTAGTTATACACAAACATATATATGATGTTGATGAGTAAATTTTTCATTTCATTCGTAGATTTTCCAAAAATACTTTGTGGGTTTCCTAGTGCTGCTTCTACCAGCTTCCTACTCAAATGCCGCTCGTATCCTGGCAGCTTTTGTCTTTCCCGGCAAAAGTCATACAATGATGTACAATGCTCTTGTCAAGGAACTCCTCAACCGAGGACATGAGGTACACATTTGTTTCTTAAACACGAGGGTATAGTCAAATAACTATTTGTTTCTTAAAGGTAACATTCATCACAAATTTCCCATTGGGAAAAAATGTGGGAAGCAACTACAAGGAAGTACAAATTCCAATTTACGACTTCTGGAAAGACCGTAAGTTTTAAGCCTGTTAAAAATGTCAAATCGAAATTTTAATTCTTCTTCTGAAATCTTTAAGTCAAGGAACACTTTGGAGCCAAAAGCCACTTTGATCTCACAAAACTGACAATGACCGGTTTCATGGATATGCTTGACATTATCGGTGAAAAGGCCACCGAACACGCTCTCCTTCAGCCTAACGTTCAAGAAATATTCAATCGAACAGATACCGAGAATGTCTATGATCTTCTGCTGGTTTCTCAATTCTATCAAGAGGCTTTTCTGACACTGGGATTGAAGTACAATATCCCAGTTGTGACATCTAGCACTCTTGGCTATGAGAATTTCATGAGTCACATGATGGGAATAATTCAGCCATGGTCGTTTGTTCCGCATGGATTTCTACCGTTTGACGATCGAATGAATTTCTGGGAGAGAGTTGAGAATTCGGTTGCTTCACTCTATGAAGACATTCACAGGGCGTATGTTTATCTGCCGAAGCAGGATGCCCTTGTGAAGAAATATCTGTCACATCTCCCCAGTAAAATGCTTTTATTTTTTGTTTGGTTTCTTGAAATTATTTTTTGTTTGTCTTTTAGTCAAATTTCCAAAGGCTTCTGAAATGGAAAGAAATGTATCCTTGATTCTTTTGAATAGTCATGTTCCAATAACAACACCGAGACCAACTATTGCGGGGATGGTTCCAGTTGGAGGCATGCATATTTACCCACCAAAAACACTGCCAGCAAATATTCAAAAATTCTTAGACGAGGCCACAGATGGAGCAATTTATTTCAGTTTGGGTAAGACGCTCAAATTGAGTAAAACTATAATCAGTAGGAATGTTTGAATTCCTAGGAACTAACATTCAAAGCGCTGATATGCCTCCAGAGAAGATAAAGCTCTTCCTCGAAATCTTTGCAAGCATGAAACAAAGGGTTCTTTGGAAATTCGAATCTGATCAAATCCCGGAACTTCCCAAGAATGTAATGGTCCAAAAATGGATGCCTCAAAATGATATATTGGCCCATCCGAAAGTCAAAGTGTTTATAACACACGGTGGATTGTTTGGAAGTCAGGAGGGTGTTTACCATGGAGTGCCAATGTTGGGAATGCCCTTCTTTTGCGATCAGGTAGGTAGAAATTTCAAAAAATTGAAAACAAATGAACACCGTTCTGTCTTCAGTATCTCAACATTAAAAAGGCCACCAAGGCCGGATATGCCTTATCGTTAAGTTTTCCGGATATCACCAAAGAGGATCTAAAGCACTCTCTGACGGAACTTCTCGAGAATCCTTTTTACAGAGACAACATGAAACGAATTTCGGAAATATTTCGCGATCGTCCAATGGGTGCACGAGAAACTGCCATTTATTGGATTGAGTACATTATTAGGCACAAAGGAGCTCCCCATATTCGTTCAGCTGGTTTAGATTTAGCCTGGTATCAGTTCTATTTATTGGATATTATTGCGTCGGGAGTGCTGATTTTATCTGCTGTCTTGGTAACTGTGTACCTTGTGATCAAAATCTTATTTCGAAAAATATTTGTTGGAAGAAAAATTATGAAAGTAAAAAAGAATTAACTTACCTTGTTTTATTGTTTTGTGTTCTGTTTAAAGTGTTCTTTAACCATGGAGAAGATTATTATTTTCATGTAGAAATTGACGTGAGAAAAGAAATAAACACCATTTGTTCACTGTGGCGTATACTTACTTTTTGAGACTTCTTTTTAAATCTGCTTTCCCTAAAAAATAATTTTTACTCATTAACATTCACAAATTGAATTTCAGGTTGAAATTAACGAATATACTCAGCAGCAGACATTTCGTGGTCATATACTTGGTCTCAGTGAGTTCTGGTTCCAAAAAGACAGGCGGGGTGGAGCTAAAAGCTAAAGCCTGAGCTTATTGAGAAATCATTTTGCTGAGCACTGGACTCCTCGACTTTGCGATATCACACCTTTGAACAGGAAAATCTTTATTCACAAGGATTAAGCCAGCTACGATTAACGATTTGGAAACCAAAATGCATTATGCCCCAAGTAACAATTTAACTTGTATAAGGCTTAAGCGAAGCTATTTCTTGATTTGTATACGGCTTGTATAAAACCTTACACAAATACGTTTGACGCAAGTTATGCAAGTCATTGTTTCCTTAAATCAATTATGACAAGGCCTTATATCAATTTATTTAAGGAAGTAATAGCTTCTCGGATGAAATCTCTACAAGGTCTTATAACAATTAATTTAAAGAAGCAATAGCTTCTCAAAGGGTATATAAATAAGGTCTTACATCAATTTATTTAAACAAGCAATCGTTTCTCATATGTTTTCTCAAAAAGGTTATTGTAAAGTCTTACGGAAGTTATTCGAAGAAACAAGGAAAAATTAAATTTATGAATTTTGTTTTTGTTTTTTTCCTATTTTTATGTATCCGACTATTTTGTTTTTCTGCTTCCTGAAAATTGTAAGATGTTGAGCGTATCTCGATTATACAGAATATGTGAAAGAAACATTACAGACTTCCTACCGGGTTTGAACTTGGGACCCTCAGCGTGTCAGTCGACCATTCATCCATTGTGCCAAAGTAACTTGTACGTAAGGCATAGCACATTTAAAACTAGTTGTTTCATGTCAAACTTTAAGAGTTATGAAACAATTATTACATATTAATGAATAAAATTGTTTAATTATGTTCAGATTGATGATGAACAAAGTTTTTCGTTAAGTTGGTTAAGTTGGAAGCATTTAAACTGAATTAAAATATGTGTGGTATACGCATAGTAGTATGATTAAGATCTTTGAACAACGTAGGAAAAAAGTTTGGGATTTAAGGGAATCTATCTTTTTACTGTAAGAGCTTACTAAGAAAACCTTCAGAAAATAAATTCTCAAAAAAAAAAAAAATACAAATTAATTACTGTACAAGCTCAGGTAAAAACGATACACCAACATTTGTATTCAAATAACGATGGAATAATAGTTTTTCCATTCAATAAACAAAAAAAAACACAAAAAACATGGGTTTTGAACTGGGGTACTCCTACATTCCTTAAAGTGTCAACCTTCTTAAGAGAGCTATAACTATATAATTTGCACAAGGAGGTCTTATCTGTGTTATCAAATTGCAGACTGTTGTAAGTAAACAAAAATAAGGTCTTATACTAGCTATTTTAAATGCGCTTTCACGAAAAGGCCTTATGGGATTTCGGTAAATCAATCTTGCGTAAGCAGTTTGTTATAATTTGCACAAGGAGGCCTTATCTGTGTTATCGAATTGCAGACTGTTATAAGTAAATTACAAAAGGTCTTATTCAAGCAAATTAAAAACAATCATCCTTAAATAAGTCTTAAAATAACACTATAGAAGCTATTGCTTCTGAATGTTCAGGAATCGGACCTTATACAAGATAAATTGTTACTTGGATTAAGCCAGCTACGATTAACGATTTGGAAGCCAAAATGCATTATGCTTAATCACTTAGCTCCAGTCACCCAAAATTGATCCATTCACATGAACCACCTCAGAAGTACCTAGTCGTGGCCAACCGGAAGCCCTCATTAGTATAATTGACAACAGTTTGATTTGTTATGAACAGTTGAAAATATTAGTCTTTTGAGTTTTAAATCTCTCTCTTTATATAAAAGTTGATTTATCTTTGTTTGTTTGTATGTCCGTTATGGACTCCTAAACGGCTCAACAGCTGTATTCAGGGATAGTTGGTGTAAGACATACAAAATATTCAAAAGTACCATATACTATATTTTATTACTAGCTGACCCACCAAACGCTGTTTTGCGATATAAACGTTAATCTTCGGAAATACTTATCGACTGTGTGGCACGTAGCGCCGCCGTCCTGTAATAACCAAATGTTGCCAATACCCTCCTCTCTTCAATTTTTATGAATAAATATTCATTCAACAAGAGCCGATAACAATCGCCATTGCCTGTAACGGCCACTCCTTGCCCATTTTCGAAGAAAAATGGCCCAATTACGCCTCTGGACCAAAATCCGCACCAAACAGTGACTCGTTTTGGGTGTATCGACTTTTCAAAGTATGCGTGCGGGGGCACAAAACCAAATGCGTCAATTTTACTTGTTTACATTCCTGCCAAGATCAAAATGAGCTTCATCTGAAAAGATGATTTTTTTTTTGGCAAAATCGGCATCTTCTCTTAGTCGCTCACAGGCCCTTTTAGCGAAGCGAAAACGCATTGGATGGTCAGTTAGCTTAAACTCCTGAACCAATTGAACTTTGAATGGCGTCAAACCAAGGTTTTTTTGCGTAATTCGTTTTAGTGTTACCATTCACGAAATAACCACTAGTTGAAAAAAACCTTAGATGGCGGACGCTTTAGTATTTTAAGTTACTTTTGTGCAATGACCACATACATAAAAGGAAGCATCCTAATCAATTTATTAATTATAGTCCGTGGCTTAGTGGTAAGGTGCGTTGACTGCTAAGCAGAACGTCGTGATTTCGAGCCCTACTCGTGCCTATAGTTTTAATTTCATCTTTCACGGGCACTGCTTCTTGCGAAGACTTGACAAAATTTCCAAGAGTATCAATCTGTCATGAAAAAGTGCTTCTCAACTTTGCCGCTCGGAATCGGCATTAAATTGTATGTCCCCTCAATTCTTCACACGGACTTAGAGAATTGTTGATGAGAGTAAGCCACTTAGGCCTTGGCTCTTCAAGAGCTGTGGCGCCATTACACTACTTTCACAAACACACCGTAAAATTACCCACCAAATATAATATTACTTACCTCTAATAATACTTAAAAATGTTAATAAATTAGTCGTGCTTTTTCACTACTCAGTAACCAGCACAGTAATCAAGTGTGAATAAAACACTATAACTCAATTTATTTGTCAAATTCAATTTGTATGACAATTGCTACATAAAACGAAGCAAAATGGACCTGAGGGTTGCGTCTCGAATTAAACATAATTAGCAAATACTTCAACCTAAGCGAGTGCATAACTCAGATAAGCTGAAATCATTAGATTTGCGTAGCAAAATAATTCTTCTTAACGCCAACAGCGCTATCTTCCTTTTCAATAGTTGAAAGTTCTATCGCCGCCGGCAAAGCTGTAATTTTTTTAACAGCTCGCACTTCGCCACTAAATAAAAAAAAACTTGAAGGAAAGACATTGTAGTATTTTGTTTTAATTCGATAATTATTGAAGTGCTGTGGGATACACAATATTTCTCTTAATAAATCAGAAGGTTTTCTGACGAGTAAGCAGGCCAGGCCATGTGGGAAGCATAGACTCTCTAAATTTAATCCACACCCTAGTGACGATAGTCCTTGTGCTTTGTCATTGCAAAAGCGAGTCACACCGGGAACTGCAAACGTTTGAATTCGATTTGCATGTGTGTCGGGGTCATTGGGATACGACTCACCTTTGAATTTTTCAGTCAAAATTGTTGCTTCGATTATATTCCTTCACTGAGATGCTGATTTCGTTGCAAAATCGTGGTGGATTTGTGTTTCGAAGAAGATTGATGGATACGCCAATTTTCAATGTAAAAACGTGCGGTGGCACTTCGTTTTGATTTACCATAGCATTGATTGACTTATATGTGTGAAGCGCCACCAGCATCAAGTCACCGTCGTCCTCAACAATTGAACATTTCGGAGACATCATTGAGACGAATTTTGCATAAAGAACTTGGTATGACGCCATAGAAAGTCCAAATGGTTCAGGAGTTTTCGATTCGCTAAGTTGGCCTGCGATCGAATAGTGAAAATGCCGATTTTGAAAAAAATAATCTTTTCGGATGAAGTTGATTTAGTTTTTGGCGGGTATGTTAACAAGCGAAATTGTTGCATTTGGGGCGAGGAAAACCCGCAGAGGCATAATTGGGCCATTTTTCTTCGGAAATGAACAAGGAGTGGCCGTTACAGACAATGCCGATCGTTATCAGGCAATGTTGAACGAATTTTTGTTCATAAAAATTGAAGAGGAGGATATTGGCAACATTTGGTTTCTACAAGACGGCGCTACGTGCCGCACAGCCGAAGCTGCACTCGATGTTTTGCGCGATGTTTTTGAAGATCGCATTATCAGTCGCAGAGCTGATTTCGTTTGGCCACCTCGGAGCTGCACTATTATTTGTGGGGTGCTGTAAAAGATAAGTGTTATGCCGACAAGCCAGAGACAATTGACGATTAAGAGGATAATATTCATAAAGCCATTGGTGAAATACAGCTGCACACAATCGATAATGTTCTTAAAAATTGGGCCGATCGTGTAGGCTACTGCGAGGCCAGCCAAGGTAGCCATTTGAATGAAATTATTTTCCATTACTAACCGGAAGGATTGTACTTTCAAATGAAAATAGAATTTTGAGAAAATATTCAGTTTTTTTTTTTATGGCTTTAAAATAAAAAGAGTTATTTGACGGACCCTTAAGATGTGTGTATGCACGTTCAGATTGTTTTACCTGGAACCACTCATGATACAGACAGAGAACAGATTTCATTCGAAGCAAAATCGTTTGATTTAGGACAGAAAAAGTTTTCAGCGAAATCGGTCTCGCGGGTTTTTAATAGTAATGAAAAAATCTAAATAAAAAATCAACAAAATCTGAAAGTAATTAAATTTTTTCAGTTATGCATGAAAGTTATGATCATTCCAAGAACAGATCGAAAAATCTTATCTATCAAAGTTAGAAAATTCATATATTATTTGTCTATAATTTGTTGTTAGCAATATCACAATCTCACAATGAATCACCCTTAAAAGGGCAGAGAGAGACAGAGATGAAACTAATTGATAATTAAGTATCAGAACACTGCCTTAAAAAAGTTAATTCATTACATCTTGTTTTGAAAGAGTAGAACAATTAACTATATCCGTTCATAATAGGTTCGGGTATACTTAAGCTTGAAGGAAATTACAAAAACAATTTGTATGGCGTAGTCAAGTCAAGGATGCCATATTGTTTTCAGTGGCAGTGAGAGTAATTTGTGTCTTATTTATTTAGACAGGCATCTTTGTCGATAAAAAAGCTGTGCCTTGAGCTTGAGAGCAACGTTGACAACTATTTTTGAAACGGATTATACATACAACAATCAATTCCGATCATATATTTAATTTATTCTACCTTAAATTCCAGCATGCTGAAATGATTGATGAATGAAAAACCTATGATACAAGTATCTGCAACATGTTGCCTATTCATCGAAACACTCAAAAAAATACAACTGATAGTCAATTTGTTGATTCAATACAAAAAAAATCAGCAATTTTCTAATCACTAATGTTTCGTTTCGAGAGTTGTTGGAGCCAGGTATTAAGGGGTGCATTTGCATTTTTTTTTTTTCTCTAACTTGGTTTCATGTTTTAGTAGCTAGCTTTGTTTCGGATACTTTTGTTGTCAGTAGTTTTTCGTTCGTCAATCGATTTAGATCTGTTGTTGCGATTCGGAAATTGAGTTTTAAGCGTTTATTTTTTGTTTGTTTTTATTTCGGGAATTTGTTAAAAATAAGAAGATTGACAGTTGAAATGGTGAATAATGAGCTTTGTTTCTATCTGTGATAATTATATCTGCTTTTGAAATTATTTGCAATATTTTAATTATTGTTTTTGTCAGTTATTCTTAACAATCTACTTTTTTGTGGTTTGTTTTTGTTCTTCTTAATTTGTTTTTAATAGTCTAAAAGCTGAATGATACTATTTGTTTGGTTTACCTAAAATTTGTTAAGATTTGATCAGCAGGCACGTCAAAATTATTACTTTAATTTGATTTTTAACTTCCCAGAGGAAGTTATTGTAATGGGGCCGTTTTGTGAATCTTCAATTTTTGCATATCTCCATGTTTCGAGGTCACTAGAATCCGAAACAACCGTTTTTATGATGATGACTGTGTGTGTATGTATGTTCTTATGTACATACATTCGTATGTGTGCTACGATTTTATAGCTCATTATCTCGCGAACCACTCATCGCATTGTCATGGATTTGGTTTCATTCTGCGCGGTATTGTGTTGTTAAGAGCAAAATCCGCTTAGCGGTTTTTTAATCTAAGAATCTAAGGCAACCCTAGTATAATGAACATTATGATAACTCCTGCGATAAATTCAGTGTGCAACATTGCAAAATATGTTATTTGTCAATAATTTGTTATAAACAATTGAAAACTATAGTTTAAGCGGATTTCTTTTCGTGATTTTAAAATGCAAATCGGTTACAAGCTCAAAAGCATTATTGAAACATTATTCAGGAGCATCAAAGACTATATTCAATTACTAGCTGACCCACCAAACTCTGTTTTGCCATTTAATGTTAATATTTGAAAATACTAATCCGATTAGAAAAATTAATTCACTAATAGAAAACTACAAAATTCAGGTGTAATATAGGCTGTCTCTGTGTTTTACTGTGCAAAGTAATTGTGCACGAGTCCACGAGTTGGTACGACCAAATTTTGGCAGATAGCGCCACTGTTATTCAATGTACTAAATGTATGTTCTAAATTCACAACTTTTAGAGAATTTGACTTTGAAAACCAACAACCAACAACAAAAACAACCAATGTTTTTACTTATTTTTCTACTCTGGGAAGTTAGTCGTGTGGACTACATGCCGGTCGCACTCATATATTTTTTTATTTGACTCAAAACATTTCACTTTGAGGTTCGAGCTATATTAAATTTGGAGTATTACAGAAAATCAGTTTGCCTGTTTGAACCAAAGCTCGACAGAAACACGAACCAATTGTAAACCGGTGTTATAATTGAAAGCAACGTTCATCGATACTAGGTGGTAGTCTAAAGGTGTTTGCAAGGAACAAATTATTTTTTACAGAATTTCGTCGTATATGAAAAGCAATCCCCACTATTTCTCCACTCCAAACAAAAAGTATAACTTAAACAAGAAATTTAACTGGTTTACATGTATGTATACAATTCTTAAATATTCGAATACAATAGTTATTAATCATAGGGCATCTTTGACCCCCGATCCCTGAGGCAATACATACTGGTTATCAAACTATTTTTTTTCGCGTGAAATAAGCAATTTGAGTTGGGGCATGATGTTGTTGGTGGCATGGGCTCTTAAAAAGACAAACAATATAGCGAGTCTATTGCCTAAGGTTCGGTATAGATTATTCTCTCTCGCACTCATTTCATCTACTATTATTAATAAATCATTGTGCATAATTAACGAGCATACAGAAAATTAAATTTAAGTGCGAAGCGAAGTTATTAAGGAAACGATGCCATCACAACTACGATAACTACTTAATTTCTCATTTCTTACTATTATGTCCAATTTCATAACCGACTTTTAAGCATTTAACAGTCTTTTAAACCGTAAAATGAGATTTTTTTTGGTTTCACCGAGCGTTTTTTAAATAAACAAGTTTTAAACTCCTTTTAAAACTAAATGCCCATTTGTGGCTCACTAAATTTTAAAAGTTTAATGGAATATTTTACAAACTGAATATAACACTTTCTCATTTATTCTCCCACAATTTTCACAGGGATGTCAATTTAGGCAAAAATTTCCCATTTACTGTTGGTGAAACTCAAAAGTTTTAAGTGTGTAATAAAATTTAAAAAGATTTTTGCTTAATGTGTTTTTAGTGTTTGTTTATGAAACTGGGCATTACTCTTATAAAAAATTAATATTTTGATAATTTTTGGTAAGTTTGACACTCACTTAAATATGGTGACGCTACAGTCCAGATCGGACCAGGGCCTAACCCAACAAACTTCTCCAGCCAGCTGCATCCATGGCTAGCTGTCTCCAGTTTCGCACACCAAGTTGGTTTAGGTCCTCTACCACCTTTGTGCTCCACCAGAGTCGCGGTCTTTCTCTTCTGCGACGTCGTTCCGGATTGGATTCGAAGACTCTACGAGCAGGAGCATTATTTTCTATTCGCTCAACATGACCAAACCATCTAAGTCGTTGGACCTTTACTTTTCTGGCTAGGTCAGTGTCGCTGTACAGCTCATACAGTTCTTGTTCGAATCTTCGTCTCCATTCTTAATTAATGCAGACAGGATCAAAAATCACTCGAAGAATTTTTCTCTCAAAGCAACCCAAAGCGTTTTCATCAGATGTTGTCATAGTCCATGTCTCTGCACCATACATGAATACCAGGATGATGAGGGTTTTGTAAAGTGTCACTTTAGTTGCTCGGGAGAGGACTTTACTACACAATTGCCAAGTCAAAAGAAGCAGCGATTGGCAAGAGTGATTCTTTTTTTTAATTTCAGCGCTGGTGTTGTTGTCTGAGTTGATAGCGGATCCCAGGTAGACAAAGTCCTTAACTACCTCGAAGTTAAATCTGTCTTTGTTGACGGTTTCTCCAAGACGTCGATGTTGGTAGTCCTTTCTTGTCGACAGAATTAACTTAGTCTTGCCCTCGTTAAACGCTACACCCATCTTCCTGGCCACCGTCTCAAGGCTCACAAACGCTCCACTGACATCACGCTGTGTTCTTCCAATTATGTCAATGTCGTCTGCGTATCCTAGTAGCTGGAAGGACTTTTGAAAGATTGTGCCTCTGGTGTTGACATTGGAGCTTTGCACAATCTTTTCAAGAATGATGTTGAAGAAATTGCATGACAACGCATCGCCTTGTCTAAAACCTTTTTTGACATCAAAAGCGTCCGTTAGGTTTTTTCCGCCCATAATGGTCATCTTACACAGACGGATGAGTTTTTCTGGGATGCCAAAACTAGACACAGTTGGTCTCTATAAACGCTGTCATACGCGGCCTTGAAATCTATAAAAAGGTGGTAGGTATCGATTTGAAGTTCCTGGGTCTTCTCCAAGATCTGCCTGCCGTAGGGTGATTATTAGATCGATGGTGGACTTTTCGGATCTGAAGCCATACTGATAAGGACCTACCAGGTTTTTGAAGAAGGGCTTCAAACGTTCACAGCACGGCAAGCAAGTTCATATAGGCGATGTTATGGACACTTCTTGTAACTAAAACACCCTGTTATTTTTTTTTCGATTTGAAACAGGTATTTTTTTCATTGATTAAAATTTATTAGATGAACTCTGGGTGATAGTGAAACAAAACTCATTGATAAATTTGCTTATGCTGTGAAATTAAATTTTATATATTTATTGTTTCCACCATTCCATCGATTAAAGCGCCATTATCAAAGTATATTAATGAATTTATTGGCGTTCAGAGAACAATCAATTGATTTAAAATTGTGTTTCCTGTACATTTTTTCGATATCAGCTATTTTATCAATTGAATAACGAAAGGGGCCTGTCATTATATTAGGTTAAAGTCTAACTGTGCAGATTGTGTGTTTTTTTTTTGTTTGTATATAAATTTAAATATTTTTTAACGCAGGTGATAAAGCTTATTATGTTGTTTTCCATTGAATGTACAGAAGCATTCAGAAGAGTCCAGAGTCTGAAACCATTCCTTTTGACTGACTTTGACAGACGGAATGCTTCTGAGAAGAGCAGAACTCTTCTGTTTTGAAAACAGAATAGGCCGAAGAACACATTCATCATTACCCGTTCCATTGCAGGTAGAAGAAAAAACGTCAAAAAAAGTCCAATGGAAAACAACGTTAGAGTAGAGTAGCCCAACAAGATTTCATAAACTAAAGTTTTGGCGATCTTTTATTTCCCTTCTTTTTACGAACAGCGGAAACCCTTTATAAACTTTTTTTTTCTTTGCTTTCATCGCAGAATGTTAGGAAGTCACTGTGTTTCGCCCTAGTGCTGCTGGTCACCATAACATATTCGAATGCAGGTCGAATATTGGCGGCATTTGTATTCCCCGGCAAGAGTCATCACATGATGCACAAGACTCTGATCAAAGAACTCCTTAAAAGGGGTCACGAAGTGAGTAGTTATTCATATCGAAGAATTTGGTTTATAATTTGATTTTACTTTCTTTCGAAACTGTCAGGTAACATACATAACAAGTGACTCGATGGGCAAAAATATTGGTCCCAATTACACAGAGGTACTCATACCACCATATGATTTTTGGTCTGATGGTAAATACTCGAACATTTGAAAGACAATTAACAAACCCTTCAAAATCAATCTCTTCTCAAGTTCAAGCTCATTTTCAAACGGACAATCTGTTCGAACTTACCAGCATGACCCTGGCCGGTTTTTTGAAAATGCTTGAAATCATCGGTCTAACAACCACCGAACATGCTCTCAAACAACCTGGAGTACAAGAAATTTTCAATCGCACCGACACCACAAACGTCTATGATGTATTGCTGGCCGAGCAATTTTATCAGGAGGCGTTTTTGACATTGGGCCTAAAATATAACATCCCTGTGGTTCTATCGAACACTCTTGGCTATGAGTCCTATATGAGTCAAATGATGGGTGTCATAACACCTTGGTCATTTGTTCCACATACGTTTTTGCCATTTGATGATAAAATGACATTTTGGCAAAGAGTCTCGAATACACTCGCATCGTTGTATCAAGACTATTACAGGGAGTTTGTATATTTTCCGAAGCATGATGAACTCATTCGACGACAATTGTCACATTTGCCAAGTAGGTTTTTTGTGTAGGTACATTTTCTGAAAGCGCAGCTAATAAACTTTGTTTGTTTCAGTGAAAATTCCAAAAGTAACCGAGATGGAAAAGAACATTGCAGTGATGCTTTTGAACAGTTATATTCCATTGACAACACCTAGGCCAACTGTTCCTTCTATGATTCCAATTGGGGGAGTTCACATTTATCCACCTAAGCCACTGCCAGCAGATATTCAAAAATTCCTCGATGAAGCTACAGAGGGCGCTATATACTTCAGTTTAGGTAAATCCGAGCAAATGATAAGCGTCAAAAATGATTTTGACATATTTATAGGAAGTAATGTACGAAGTGCTGATATGCCTCCAGAGATGTTAAAAATATTCCTTCAAGTTTTCGGAAGTATGAAACAAAAGGTTATTTGGAAATTTGAAACGGATGACTTTCCGGAACTTCCCAAAAATGTGATTGTACACAAATGGATGCCACAAAGTGACATATTGGCACATCCAAATGTCAAAGTATTTATAACTCATGGTGGACTATTTGGTACTCAAGAAGGTGTCTATCATGCAGTGCCTATGCTGGGAATGCCATTCTATTGTGATCAGGTAACAAAAAATGGGTTTTCTCTATTCAAGTTGAAATAAAATTTGAATTCTGACTCTTGCAGCACCTAAATATGAACAAGGCTGCTAAAGCCGGCTATGCAATAAATCTGAAATTTCAAGAAATAACCGCTGACTTGCTGAAATCCTCACTCATGGAACTAATAGAGAATCCATCGTATAAAGAGAATATTCAACGAGTTTCTGAAATCTTCCGAGATCGTCCCCTAGGTCCAAGGGAAACTGCAATGTATTGGATAGAATATGTCATACGGCATAAGGGTGCACGGGAAATACGATCGGCTGGCGTTGATCTGTCATGGTACCAGTTGTATTTGTTGGATGTCATTGGATTTGGCTTGCTTTTAGTTGGATCTGTTTCCGGGATAATTTTTATGTTGGTTCGAAAATTACTGGGAAAAAATAATCTCAAGGAGAAAATGAGCTAGACATTTCATTTTTCTATAGTTTAGTATTTTAATTTTTTTTTCAATTTAAAACAATTTAGATAACGCACAATAATTTTTAAATATTTATTTTTATTTAACAAAATCTTTCGAAATAATATGAAGCAACCGCCGAATCCTCAAATTGGACGCATGCGAGTCTGCTTTAGTACACCGAGCCTGAAAAATCAACAAAATAAATTTAATAAAAAATATTGAAACTGCGTTTCTATTTTCTAAATATATATATTTATGTGTTTATACAATTTTCAGTGCTTACTTTAAGCCGTGTGCGAATTGGATGAATTGGCTTAAAAATACTGGTTAAATTTAACCACTACTGTCATATTTAAGCCTGCAGCTAGCCTAATTTTAACTCATTGTATTCAATGCGACGCACTTGTCAAAATATAACCACACGTCAAGTTTTGACCACTTTTAAACTGAATTCGCACACAGCCTTAGTTTACCACAAGATGCTTCAAAACCACGCTTTCAAATTAATTTCGTTGAGTGACTGTGTGTGTAAGCTCAATAATTATAATCAATAATGCAAACAAATCTTGTTTTGAGGGAAATACTTTCATCCAACAACATCAAAATTCTGCATAGTTATTTATCGACCTCAAGCCTTACTGGATTTTCTGATTTAATAAATTCATAATCTACAGCTGAACACAGAAGTATATATGTACTTGAATGAAAAGTTATCTTTCTTGAAAGATTACCAGATTAAAAAACGGCATTTTTTGAGGTTCATGATCGGATGTTTATTTCAATTTCATTATAAAGAAAAAGGTATGCCGTTAATAATGGAATACAACATCATCCAAATGGCTGCCACCACCACCCTCACAGGACCATATCGCAAAGTGGCTGCCCTATGTCCTCGATAACCTAACGAATAACATCTTTGAGGTCTTGAATCGACGCTGGACTGTTGGCGAAGGCCTTATCTTTGGCGTGGCCCCAAAGATGTTAAATCTCAAGATCTCGTTGGCCAATTGTGATCATCTCTTCGAGAGATAACACGGTCCGGAAACTTTTCCCGTAAAAGATCGATGGTTTCATTGCTTGTGTGGCACGAAGCGCCGTCTGGTAAAGTAAACTTTGTCCAGATCAATACCATCGTTCCATTTTTATTAATGGCGTAGTTTCTGCTTGCCAAATGTCAAAAAATGACAGTTTCAAAAGTGACAGCTACAGAAATAGCGGGCTATTCAAAATAACACCTCTTATTGGAAAACCCTTTATTTGGTGAGTAGACTCAAGATGGAAAACGAAGGTGGCGCTATCTTCTTGACAGAAGATCTGTCAAACCAAGCAGAAGACGCTATTCAGCCATCGAATAAGTACAGACAAATTTGTCTCAAAGAATTAGGGTTAAAACTGGCCAAACCTCATATGAACCGACGCGACGTCTAGATAAACATTTGCCTCAGGAAATAGCTGAAGGATTAAAAGGGGTAGAAGGACAGTCCATGGAGTCCAATAAACGTGAATCAGCAGGTGGTATCTCGACGTGCAGCTTGTTCACGGAAACAAAAGCCAGGATTATAAAAAAAAATAGAGTAGCGTGACAGCTCTTGAAGAGCCAAGGCCTAAGTGGCTTACTCTCATCAACAATTCTCTAGGTGCGTGTGAAGAATTAAGGGGACATACAATTTAACGCCGATTCCGAACGGCAAAGTTGAGAAGCACTTTTTCATGACAGATTGTTAATCTTGGAAATTTTGTCAGTTCTTCGCAAGAGGCACTGGCCGTGAAAGATGTAATTAAAACTAAATGCACGAGTAAGACTCGAAATCACGACGTTCTGCTTAGCAGTCAAAGCACCTTACCACTAAGCTACGGATACTACTAAAGCCAGGATTGCATGTCTTAAATGTCAATGTCCTGTATACCCTGAACACAGGAAGGAGAGATGTTTAAATTGTTATAAAGCTATGTATATGATTTTTCAAAACAAATTTTCACCAATTTTCTTTCAATCATGTAAACATCCAATTTTTTGTTCACTTAAGACTTTCAATCGTGTAAACAGACAATTTTAATTGGATGACAATAAATTGTCGGCAATTGACAGCCAATTTTCTTCCAATAAATTGACTAATTTTTGGATGAAATTATCCAATCGTATAAACAGACATTTTTAATTTGATAGAAAATTGACAATTGAAAGCTCATTGAATGCTGTTGGAAGACTTTTGACATTTCGGCCAATATTGGAAGATCTTCCAATCGTGTATACTTAGCTTAAGTTTTTTTTTTTTGTAATTACATATAATAATACAAAAGCAACCTAAATTAAAGCCAAACATTTGGACATTTACACTATTTCAATTCAATTCCAAATCATTCCATTGTATGTGAAGACTTAAGGTTAGAGCTTAAACTATAAAAAAGCGGTGCAGTGAATTAACGCCCGCGGGTGTTAATTCCAAAAACAAACGGAATTTTACCCCGCGGCTGTTAATTCCTTTTTGAATTGGAAATAAGGCCCACCATAAAAATAAAACCCGCGGGTGCTAATGCCAATTGGAATTGGCACTAAGAGCCGCGAGTGTTATTATCTTTTGGAAGTGATCATTTCACCCTCGGGTGTGAACACTAGCGTGAATTTCATTTTAGGACTTACCCACTATGATGGGTCATTAGTCCAGAAATCAAATTCAGGGACTTCTCGATTAACTTTAAACATTTTGTAAAATAATAAAATAAGTGGACAGTTTTAACATATTTTCAAGGTTTTTTCTGTGCATAATGGCAGGAACATACCGCATGCGGCATGCTCTATGTTTCAACATTTTCCAATGCATTAACGTTTTCCTGCACTCTGTGATGTAAAAGTTCGGTGAGGGAACGGTATTCTACAAGCACAGTATACTTGTACCCAATATCATCTTATTGTATCTATCTGTCAACTAAAATAACAGAGCTGTTTCAATTCCAATTAAAGCTGAATCAGAAATATGGATGGACACAAGCGCAAAAATTTTGCCCAAAAGAGAATCATTTGGGGTGTGAAAATAAAAAAAATAAAAAAATTCGCGCGAAATGATTCTCTTTTGGGCAAAATTTTTTCCGCTCGCTTAAATTCAAATCGATCTTGAATTTTTTGTATCGGCCTCAATGAATCATTGAAATGCTTACAAAAATCTTTCTTTGCATTACAGGATGTGGTTGCTTTTCCAAATAAAAGGAAACCTCAACAGGTTTGAAAAAATTAATTGCTCTGACAATTTTGTTGACCGCTAATAAAGAAACGTGATCCTATTTATTTATAAGATTTTTTTGTAGTTGCATTTAATGTGTAGATATACATACAGGAATTTAAATTTTTTGTTTATTTTTTTAGCATCCACATTCTTTGTTTCACTTTTTTTTCATTTGGGACTTTTATCCCATAAAAAGTAAAATTTAATTGTGACTACTGACGTACCATAGTGGGTAAATAATCCCTTAATCAAATTCGGCACTGATGACCCTCCATAGTGTGTGAGAAGTTCCGAAAACCATTTTCTGACTTCGGGACGAGCTTCCATACACCAAGTTTCTAATCAAAACTGAAAAACCGAAAAGGTATTCATAAGGCATTATTTCTAAGTTTCAATGGAAATAAGACCGCAACCCTTGTAAAGGTCTAATTTCCATTAGAAATGTAAATAAGGACCTAAGCGGCCTTGTTTCGTCGGGAGTTATATAACGTCACCATATTAAGGTATTGCGTTTTTTTTTTAATTTGTTTCACGTGTGGGTTTTATTTCCAATTAAAATTGGAATTAAAGCCCAACAAAAAAAGGAATTAACCCCCGTGGGTATTAGTACCGTTTAAAAATGGAATTAATACCCGCGGGGGTTAATTCCTTTTGTTTTTGGAACTAACACCCGTGGGTGTTAATACCATGGGCGTTAATGCACTGCACCAAAAATGTAATGTAAGGTAACTAAGATTTATTCGGTGAAAGAATTCGGTTATGAACAGTAAAGTGCAAGACAAGAAAAGTCAAGCTAAGTCAAAGTCAAGTGAATGTAAAGTTGAATACCCAAATTTAAATTACCTTTTTTTATATTTTTGTATGTTTAACTTAAAATCAAAACTAATTAAAAACTTTAAAGAAGTGAATTAAAACAATACTTAAACTATAATATTAAGTGTTTTTACTTTAATCCTTTACCTCCCCCTACATTACTTATAAACGGTTTTCCAATAAAAGGTGTTCTTTTGAATAACCCGCTATTTCGGTAGCTGTCAATTTTGAAGCTGTCATTTTTTGACATTTGACAAGTAGAAACTACGCCATTAATAAAAATGGAACGATACTCGCTTCATCAACGCATTGAAATTATTAAAATTCACTATAAACACTAAGTGAAAGAATACGAAGTTTACTTTACTGTTTGAGATACGCTTTTAACCGATTAAAAAAATCAAATTTAAAATTGAAATATAAATTTAACAGCGATAAAGTTTATTTTTTGTTTGTTGTAAGTCATTTACATTCTTTATTTGTAAATAGGATAAATAAATTGTAATTATAGTTTATAGCAAATTAAATATCAATAAAACTGACAGAAAGATATTATTTGTATGAATAAGAAAAAATATTAAGAAATTGTAATAAAAGTAGTGCAAACGATATAAATTTGATGTTGCTTTTAAAAAAATTGTTTCATTTTAATAGTTTCCACTGCCAGAGATCTTAATTTTCTGAGTCATAGTGCGCGTCTCCTCGACTTTCGATTCACGACGAACATTATAACGTCCAGTTGTGTGTTCTTCTTGTTCCATTTTACGAACGGCGCTCTGCTTCTGGTTGATCGATGTCATTTCGTTTTGTTTCTTCTCAACAATGCGACTCTCTTCTTCTTCGGTATCGGTCCTTGACAATTTGGTGGATTTTTTCTTAGGTGTCTTAACCTCAACGATTTCTGTGAAATTAGTTTAATTGTCGAAAATATAACATATAACAGAATAGGACACAATTTTGAACTAATATGTACATAAATTCGTTATTTATTTTGATTCTAGTTTATTTTGTTTAAATTAAATTGAGAATTGTTATCTTCATGCTGAGAAAAATATTGTTTTTTTTTTTATTTACAATAAAAAGTGTTATATAAATAAATTTAACATTTAAAATGTTTTTATAAATTCTAGTAGGATTTTTTCAATTTTAGTATTTTCAGTGTTTAATTTCTTATGTCCATTTAATTTTGGTCATAATTTTTAATATTTAAAAGAATTGTATTAAATGCACAAGATCTTAAATTTAGTAAAGACAACACTGTTTGAGGAGCTTTAACGACAATGACAGTTATCATGTCAAAATCTTGACAGATCCGACAATTTGTAAATTTGTTTAGTAATGTTTATTTTGTTTAACATATTTGCAGAATATTGTTTGATTTTAATTTTAACACTAATTTACTATCACGCTTAATTAAAGTTCTCTGGATTTACGGTAGTGTTCCCATTTTCTTTTTTAATAGCATGCAAGTCTAGAACTTCAAAAAAAACCTGAACTAAATAAATTATGGACCTAACCAACTTCTATTAGAATAAGGCAGTGTACACGTACACTGTACAATGTTGTTAAGTTTGTTTATAAACCAAAAATATCAAGAATCAGCTCTAAGTATCAAGGAGCTTAAACTGATAAACAATAACCATGCAAAATATAATAATATCAAAAATACTCACCTTCAGACCTCTGTGGCAGAGTCTTCACCGACTCAATTGTCTTGAAGATCTTCTCGCCTGGCTCAATGATTTCCTCTTCATAATCTTCAATAATTTCCTCCTCTTCCGAATCGTCTGGATTCTCCTTTGGCACGGGATCATAAACAGTTTTGACTGCCTTCTTGACAATACCCTCAGCGGTAACAGTGGTATAATGATATTCAGTACCACCTTCGATTTTAATAGTCTCAACAGTTGTCACCTCACCGGGATTCTCGGATGGAACAATCTTCTTAGTTCCCGACTCGGATTTCAGTTTCTTAGTTGTAGTGACGTTCTTGTGCTTTTCAGCATCCTTCAAATGTTTTTTATAGATTTGAATTTCTTCTTCGGTCATCTCGACTTCCTCCTCTTCATAGATGGTCTTGCTGGTGGTGATGGTCTTACCATTCTCTAAAACTGTACTGTAAGTGTACTCATTGCCTCCGGGCACCCTGTTGGAAGTGACACTAGTTGTGTCATTAACTGGAAAATCAGCCGGTGGTGGAGGAGCTTTCTTGCTCTTCTTCTTCTTATCCTTGGTCGAAGTGGTCTTGACGTTCTCCTCCTGGAGCGATTCCCTACGCACAGTTGTCTTCTTGCCAGAAGTTTCGATCTTCTTGCTGACACGACGAGTCTCTTCGACACTTGTGTGAGTGGCATTGTATTGTTCGTCTTCATCGACTTGACGAACATTCCTCTGGTTAGCTTCGACCAATTGTTTATTAGTGGACTTCTTCAAATTCTTCTCCTCTTCTTCGGTATCGGTTCTGGTCAATTTCGATGAGGGCTTTTTCTTTTGGGTAACTTTGGTGTTACTCTCATCGACAACTTCCTGTTCGACAGCATCGTAGAAGGTCTTGGTGCGCATGCTCCTCGATCCATCATCATAAACAGTTGTATAGACTTCCTCATAGCCACCAGGAATATCGCGAGTTATCATTGTGGTGTTCTTGTCGATTTGAACAACCTCGTTGGTTGACTTCTTGGAACGTTTCTTCTTTTCTTGTTGCTGCTTCAAGAGTTCTTCTTCGGTGACTGGCTTTGGATCGTAGAAGGTCTTGACTTGAGTTTTGACAGTACCATTTTGCTGGGGAGTGGTAATGTGAACTTCATAACCACCTTCGATGTGTTTGTACAGTGTCTTGGCCTTGGTCACGGGATCGTATTCGATCTTACCGTCTTGAATTTCAGCTGAAGTCAATTGTCCTATAAAATCAATTTGCATTAAGGTTTTTTTTATCTCCAAAATTTGACATTTCAAGCAAAATGGCTACAACACCGCTAGAGCTTGAATTGGAATCCATTTTATGTTAATGCACAAGCGTCTAAATTGGCCCTTGATTAATTTAAGGTCTCTTAAAATTAAAATTTTAATATGTAAATTTGTTTCTAAAAATAAAATTATTTTTGATTTTATTGTTTTTGTTTTTCTAACTTATGAACTAATTTATTTAAAAATTCATAGGATTTATGGATTAATAATTGCTATTTGGATTTTCTGGATTTTTGCCTTGCTGGCGGTTGCGGGGTTGATTTGTTAGTAGATTTAGCAAAACTTGGTGTTGTTTTTTCGGTGGTTAGGAGCTTTGAAGCGGTTTGTCTGATTTCAATTTCAGGCGGTGTAACTGATCTGCTTTTGTCTGCAAAAAGAAGGTGTTGTTTTTAAAGGTTGCTTAAGATCTTTCTTCTGACTGGTGTTTTGTGTAGTGTGAGAAATGTGCAAAAGTTGTTGTTTTGATTTGAGTGTCAAAAGTTGCAGAGAGAGTGAAGTGAAATGATAAATAACATCGAGGAAAAGCAACAACAAACAATACTGTTAAAAACATCTCTTATATTGTACTTACAAATGAGGTCTAGACAAATTATTACAACTAAAAATGAAAATTCAACAAACGAATTCAGGGAGAATAATTTTATGCTGGTTGGCAACCTCAATTAAATTTTCTGCAAAAGAGTTTGGAAACCATGACGGTTATTTCTGAACGCATTCTTTTTTCTTCATTTTGAGCAGGGTTGTTCAAGAGTATTCTCTCGTTTATTTATTTGTGGGAAAAAGTTTAATTGACAAAAGAAGATGAGAATGTTGCTGCAATTCTGGCAGATTTTGAAATTTTTGGTCAAGAAGTGAATAAAATAAGAAAATCAGAAAATTATGTAGTAAACTTTTAGTTATGATGGAATGTTTAAATTTGGAATTTTTCGAGGTAGATTCTGGACGTATGTCTCTTAAAATTCAAAAAGATGCAAGACATTTTCGTACTGTTGCTGAAAATTGAAAAATAAAATGATAAAAACATTAAAACTGAAAGAAGATATACTAAATTAGTGAAACAAAATTAAATGAATACTTCAATAAAATTTTAATAAAAAACCACTATATATTTGATGAATCTTTTACATATTTTTTTTTAGTAAAAATAACTAGGAACACATATAATGTTTTGTTTAAATTTTAGCTTTTACTTGTGATACATAGCCATGAATAAAGTGATGTTTAGAACATTGACACTAGACATCTTTTGTATTGCTGGATAATTAAAAAAATGTCTAACTAAACAATGATTGCAATGCAACAATGATTATAATAAATGACTTTTATTTAAATGCTGAAACAAAAAATAATTAGAAAACTGCTACAACCACAAAACTTTCTACTTGGCTCAATGCAAAATATTAAATTCTTTTCCTACATAAACAAGAAAAAATGTTTAATGAAATGTGAATAAATAACACATTTTTTATTAAAAAAATATATTAAAATGATTCATAGTCTTGAGAGTTTCTCAATAGATAGATGCCGTTTTTTTCTCTCAGTGTACATGCATACATATTTTCAGTGCTCCGTGCAGTACTCTTTTTTTAATATTGATGATGTAATTGATATGACTGAAGTGTACTTTTGTGTTTTTTTTTTTTTAACAATTTATCAATTACTACCATCAGCAGGTTTGTCTGCAGGTTTCGATTCAAGTGTTGCTTGGATTTTCTTCCAGATATTGTCGAATGAATCCCGGCCTGTGTAGTCAATACGTGACTTTTATACATACGTACATGTGACTCTCTTTTTTTGCCGTAGATAGATAACTCTTTGAGAGTTCTGATACTTAGTAAAATTATATAAAAAAATTATTTTTTACACAATAAATAAGTGTAAAGTAA
>CAKKXW010000002.1:16073769-16285494 GCA_920937365.1 Sphaerophoria rueppellii | reverse complement strand
AGGTTAGATCCTCTTATAAATTATCAAGTAGTAGCGTATGTATTGCCTAATGTAGCTGGTATCTTGCCGGAAAGAGAAATAAGCACGATAGGCTGTGATCATCTTCAAAACTTGGATTTTGCAGATCCAAGATTTTTCGAGCCTCAATCCATTGATATTCTTTTGGGAAGTGACGTGTATGACGATTGTATTTTGGATGATACTCGTAAGTCAAGGAGTGGGCTTCCCATTGCACAGAAAACAACATTTGGGTACATTGTTTCAGGAAAAAATATGGGGCAATCCGTATCATCTTCAATGCTGTCTTCTCTGCACATCCAGTTTGAAATTGATCATTTGTTACGGAAATTTTGGGAAATTGAGGAATTGCCAGAGCCACTTAACCAACATGAGGAAGATCAGTGGTGTGAACGATTTTACAATGAGACACATCAGCGCTTAGAAAACGGGAAATATCTTGTCCGATTGCCACTTAAGTCAGAGATCGATTACAACGAGTGCATAGGGAGGTCTAAGGCTATGGCTTTAAAACGTTTTGAGAACTTGGAAAGACGATTGGGTAGGGATAAGGCTTTAAAGGCTGTGTACGTTGAATCAATCAACGAGTATTTAAAATTGGGACAAATGAAACCGGTTGCAACATCTGAGAACCAACACTGTCTTCTTGGAAATAAGGAACAACCTCGTTACAGTTGTTGTTATCTTCCTCATCACCCAGTCATAAAGGAATCGTCTACAAGTACAAAGGTGCGTATTGTTTTTGACGCATCGATGAAAACGTCTAATGGAAAATCACTGAATGATATTTTGGCCATTGGACCAGCACTTCAAAGCGATTTATCTGCTATATTAACAAATTGGCGAATGCTCAAGTACGTTTTTATGGCGGACATTGAAAAAATGTTTAGGCGAATAGAAATGCATGAAGTCGATGCTCAGTATCAACGGATTGTCTGGAGGGAGGATCCCAGTCATCCCATTCAAGAATACTATTGCACAACAGTTATGTTCGGAACCGCACCCGCTCCATATTTGGCCATTCGTACAATACAGCAATTAGCCCGTGATGAAGGAAGTCGTTATCCAATGGCTGCAGAGATTGTAGAACAGCAAATGTACGTAGACGACATTTTATCTGGAGCTGATTCTATTGAAGTCGCTTTACAGAAACGGGATCAGGTTATTGGCATGCTTCATAGCGCATCATTTGAATTGCGTAAGTGGGCAAGTAACCATCATTTAATCTTAGATCAAATCCCTCCGGAATATCGATATACTCATGGAATGTTGGAGTTTAAGTCAGCAGACTCGATAAAAGCTTTGGGGTTGTATTGGGATCCACACACCGATGATTTTAGATTCCAAATTAACTTTGAGATTGCCCTGGAATCCCCAACTAAACGCTCAATATTATCCACTGTTGCACGACTTTTTGACCCATTAGGATGGCTCAATCCGGTGGTCATATCAGCGAAAATAATATTACAAAAATTATGGTCCAGTAAAACAGGGTGGGATACTCAAATAAACGAAGAAATTAAGAAGTCTTGGAGACAATTTGGAAACGAGCTACCAGCCATTACGAAGCTTCGAATTCCTAGGTGGTTGGGCAGCAAAAGTGATGCGGGTTCTCATGAATTACATCTTTTTTGCGACGCATCTCAACACGCCCACTCAGCTGTTGCTTATCTAAGAATACGAAAAGAAGATGGACTTTTTGCAATAAACCTTTTGTTAGCTAAATGCAAGGTGAATCCGATAAAACCAAAACTTACAATTCCTCGTGCTGAATTATGCGGAGCTACATTGGCCGTCAAGTTGTTAAAATTTATCAAACGAAATTTTTGTATGGACGTACCCTCATGTAACACTTTCTTATGGACTGATTCATCTATAGTTTTGTTCTGGATTCAGGGTGACTCCAGCAGATGGAAGCAATTCGTATCAAATCGGGTCCAAAAAATCAAAGATGAATCGACAGCTGAACAATGGCGACACATAGCTTCGGAAAACAACCCTGCTGATATCTCCAGCCGTGGAATAAGTCCATCCCGACTAGCCGATTGTGATTTGTGGTGGCACGGTCCACCCTTCCTTCAGTTACCATTCAATGATTGGCCTAAATCAACTTTAAATATGCCAGGTTCGTTTGTTAATGAAGAGGAGAAAAGAGTGAAGTCATTTTTAAATTCTACTACGAAGTCGGAGCTGAATGACTTGTTGAAATGGTCATCATTTACCAAAACAGTTCGAATCGTAGCCTTGTGTCTTCGTTTTAGTAGAAACTGTTTACCAAAGTTAGGACTGCCAACATCAGGGAGGTTATCATCGGACCTGCTTAAAGAGGCCACGGTATATGTTATACGATTAATACAGAAAGAAGCCTTTCCCTCTGAATGGAATTCATTATCGTCAGACCAACCACTTCCAGAGAAAAGTGTACTGCGCCCGCTTAACCCTTTTTTTGACAAGGAAAATAAGATAATACGGCTTGGTGGTAGATTAAAGCATGCTCTGTTATCTGTGGATCAAAGGCATCCATTAATATTACCTACAAAACATCATATTACAAATTTGGTCGTGGAATATAGTCATAGGAGCACTTTACATGGTGGTGTGACGCTAACGTTGAATCATATCCGGAGACAATTTTGGATTTTAAATGGACGCAATGCAGTTCGCTCGGTTATTCATCGCTGCATTACTTGCTATAAGAACCAGCCTAAGCCCTGTACACAAATGATGGGAGCATTACCAGCTCAACGTATTCAACCAGCAAGGCCCTTTTCATCAACAGGAGTTGACTACGCTGGACCTTTCAATATTTTACCCTCAAAGGGCAGAGGTCGTACTTCGTTAAAAGGATATATAGCTCTCTTCATTTGCCTTTCTACCAAAGCCATCCATTTGGAATTGGTAGGAGACTTAAGCGCGAATGCCTTTATTGGTGCCTTGAACCGTTTTATCGCCAGGAGAGGTATGTGTGCTGACATATACAGCGACTGTGGCACCAATTTCATAGGAGCGAATAGAAAACTCAAGGAAGACAAGATTGCTTACCAACGATTTATTGAGAAAATTCACCCCCAACTTGCTCAACAATATATCCGATGGCATTTTATTCCACCCTCCTCACCACATTTTGGTGGTTTGTGGGAGGCGGGTGTTAAATCAACAAAATATCACCTGAAGCGAACAATTGGAGACCAAAAATTAACGTATGAAGAGCTGAATACCGTCTTAACTCAAATTGAGTCATGCCTAAATTCACGGCCACTTTGCCCTTTGACAAATGATCCAGATGATCTAATGGTTTTAACCCCGGGTCATTTTTTAATAGGGGACTCTTTGCTCGCCCTCCCTCGTATTGAAACAACGAATCAAATTAATCTCACTTCTCGTTGGCATCATTGTCAAACGTTGGTGCAACAATTCTGGAGACAATGGAGCAGTGAATACTTGTCACGATTACAACGTCGACCAAAGTGGTTGGAACAAAAACCGAATTTAAAAATTAACGACATTGTGATGATAAAGGATGAACGATTTCCCTGCAACCACTGGCCACTGGGTCGAATTGTAGAGCTGCATCCTGGGACTGACAACTTAGTGAGGGTCGTTACCTTGAAGACAAAAAACGGAATCATTAAACGTCCTATCGCTAAGCTATGCCCACTACCCGTTCAGGATAATTACCAAGATTCATCGAAAAACCAGACCCAATAAATCAATTGCACTATTACCTTTATCGTTACAGGCCATTCAGCATTATTTATCTCATATTCATGTGGATGTGCCGATACCAACAAAACCATCTAGATGATATCCTACCGAATATCATCGCGGGGCAGATATGTTAGATCTCTGAACGCGACCATCATGATAATCATCATCCAAAATAATGTTCTCTTTCTTTCATCAAATTGTATACCTTTTTCTCTTTTTTTTTGTAAATGAAACTGTCACATAAAATCACATTTTTTGCTTAGAACAATTTTCAATACCTCGCTTGAAGGTTATACTTAAAATATAATTCCATTCAATAAAATTATATAAATTGAAGTTAAAACTGCGAGTTTGATTTAATTGCTACATATCATTATCGATAATCGATCTGGATCCAGTTTATCCTAAGAACTCAAGATTCAACAGTTTTTATAACAAATTTTGTTCCCTCTGTGCCATCCCTGATGCTGTAAATTCTTCTACTCCATTAACCATCATTACCTTAAAGTACTAGATCAAATGTCAAACGAAAAAAGACCAAAACAAAAATCAGCTGTTTACGCCGCAACTTATTCTCTTAAATAAACTTACCGCATTTTCCCATTTCTTTCTCTTTAAAGGAAAAACAATTTTCTTTTTCTTCTTTTTCTGAGCACGAGAAGGGCCAACAAGAGAATTTCAAAAACCAGTTTTCCACAGTTGCGGTTTATCTATTCTTGAAGTTGGTGGTAATGCATTTAATCGTCGTGTTTTGCTAATATATTTTTTTCTAATTTATAAAGAAAAGTGGAAAAAAAGAACCAATTAGGTGTTCTTGAGTGCAAACAAAACGGTGAATTTGAATGGAAGCAAAATTATTCAATGAAATTCCATTCAGTGAATGTGAAAAGTTGAAATTTTATCAATAAGAAAAGTGTGTGTGTATCTAGTATCTAGGCGGTGCAATTTTAAAAGGATAAAGTGTATCTATAATAAATTCCAGTAGTAAAATCTATTTGTTTTGCAACAATAACAACAACAAAAAAAAAGTATGGAAAGTTCTCCAAATTCAATTGAAATGCAGATAGACAGTTTCCTGGAGCATTTTAAGCGTAGCGCCTCGAAGGCCATGGACGCCGACTGGGTTGTTGGGGCAAGCATGAGTAGCAGTTGCAATGGAGTGTCTGCTTTTGGCAATCTTACCAAAACTAGAAGCCGTTCAAGTTGCTTGGATGTAACGGAATTGTCAGGTTTGTGTTTACTTTTCACTACACTTTTCAATATTTAATGTGAACACACCCTCACCACGCCGCACCGGTGTACGTTCTGTCGGTCGAGTTATCGATTAGTTTTTCGTTTTGAAATGACATTGACGCTAGGATATTTTTTCATTTTTCCTTGCCCTTTGCTTCATACTTGTCACTCCTTTTTGCATTTCCTGAATTTTTTCTTCAACATTTTCCGTTTTCGTCACCCTTGCTCGAGGGGTTAGTGTCCTTTGATAAGTCCTCTTTCTTTGGACTGCGACTGGAGTGAAACACACGCTACGACGACACTACGAGGACTACCACTACGTAGAAGAAACGCATGGAAAAATTATGAGAATCCTCATCGTGCAGCATGTACTTCCTCGCACTCTCCTCTGAAATCTCGTAGAAATGTGAAGTGTGTATTTGTTGCTTTTCCTCCCCTAGAAATGTCCTGGCCCCCTCGACCAAAGGGATGAAAATGGCAGAAAATCGATTCCACGCTGGCACTGGCCCGGCACAACCAACCAAAGGGGTAGTTGAGACTTTTCAGGGTAATTACTGGATTTTATGGCTGCGATTCATCCATCGCATCGTTTGTTCGTGTGTCGGACGTTTTCTGCTTAGTTGTTTTTTTCCTTTTACTTCAAGCCCCGAGATCGTCGTGGATGTGGAAGGAAACTTGTTGAAAGCGCAATTAACTTGTGTGTGCCAAAAAGGAAGACATAAATGCAGATTCCGAAGGATAAATTATTAAATACCAGCAGCAGCAGCAGCGAGCAACGTCGCAATGAATATACGAGCATAGAGTCACAGAAATGCGCGGGAAAAATGTAATAAATTTTAAAGCGAAGGGCGCAGCACACCAATTGTAAAACGTAGTTGGTCGTTCGTCGTAGTAGAGAACTTTTTTCCTCTTTCCTCTTCGAACAACCCATCGTAAATGACCTTGGCAGTTCTCTGCTAAATGAGAAACAAATTGCTTTTGATACTTGCTGCCTACGCCGCTGTGCCACGACAAGATGATGCTTCCGTTTGTCGGCCAAAATGCATTGCATTGCAACATGATGCTGCGGCCGTGAATTCTTATTTGATATTTACTCAACTTGCGAGAACTAAAACAAAACTGGGTTACGTTAAGATTGTTTTTGAAAAAAAAAGCAAACAAACTCTCTTTGGAGTGATAGAGTACGACATGGCCGTGGATGAACTTGCTCTTGATAGATTTTTGGAGGACTACATGAGTTAGAATTTCATTTGTGCGAGTACATAACCCCAAATTTTTAATGAGGGAGGTGAACCTCGAAATGTGTTGCCGAAATTAATACGGAATCAGTACCAATGCCGAACATTCGCTTAGTAATTTCTTTGAAATCAATGTTGCTCAGTATCCCATCAAAGAAGTATCATTAATCTGAACATCATTCTCTCCAAATTTAGAATTAAGGATCCTTTGCCAAAATCACTTAAACTTTAAAATAGTGTTTGATATTGAACATATCCGAATTAAAAGGGGATCTCCTTTCTTGAGGATTGGGCATACGATGCAGAGGTTCCATTCGTCGGGCATGTTCTCCTCCGACAAAATTTTGCATATGAGCTGGAGCATGTTCCTTACAAAATCATCTCCAGCAGCTTTGAACAGTTCGGCGGCTTGGCCGTCTACTCCAGCGGCTTTGTTCGACTTAAGTTTAGACATCGCTATCTTCACTTCGTCAATGTTGAGTGGGTAGAATTGTTGGCCAGCTTCACCCAAATTGAATGGTTCTGTATTACTGACGGAGTTTTGGTCGTCATCACCATTATACAGCTTGGAAAAGTGGTCTTTCCATATAATCAGCACTGACTGTGGTTCCACTACGATGTTCTGACGATGGTCTCTACAGGCTTCAGTTCGGGGTCTATAAGCCCTGGAGGTTTGTTTCACCTTTTTGTAGAACTTTCGAACCTCGTTCCTGTTGTGACATCCCTCTATCTCCTCCTGGTCATGGTCCCCTTTTTTCTTTCTGATGAGAAGTTAATGCTACTCTCTCCTTTTCTGCGCACGCCGCCGTCTTATATGCCTCTTGTTTAGATGCATGTGCTCGCCGGCACTCATCGTCAAACCCTATCACTTCAGAGGCGACATCTCTGATGGGTAATCAGTAGTGTTGCCACTGGTTCTCTATATTTTGTGCTGGCAGCAAAGGACTTCTGAGGAGATTTTCGGAGACACGATCGAAAAAAGATCTAGCAAATCTCTTACGATTGTAGCCGTTTGACATCGAACATTCTGATAACATTTTCATGTGTTGGCCTTGATCAGGATATCCGCATTCGTACCTTGGCTACAACAAGGTAGTGGTCCGAGCCGATGTTGGCAGCTCGGAATGTGCAAGATGTCTTCTTGCATGCTACAGAAGTGACGTGCGTCGATCGCAATGTGATCAATCTGGTTGACGGTTGATTCGTCAGGAGATTTCCATGTTCCCTTGTGGATATCGAGATATGGGAAACGCGTACTTGCTACCATTACGTCTCGCCTCGCAGCTAAGTCGATTAGCTTAAATCCGTTATCGAAGGTGGTGTCGTGTAGGCTATGTCGTCCGGCTTAGCAGTAAAATCTCCAAGGACGATTTTAATGTCATAGCTAGGGCATTGCTCATAGGCCTAGTCGAGAAGCTCGTAGAACCTGTCTTCGGTGTCTTCATCCTTTTCCTCAGTGGGGGTGTGAGCGCAAATGAGGCTGATGTTGGTGAATTTACCCTTGATACGGATTGTTGTGATGCGCTCATTCACTAAGTTGAAACTCAAGACCTTCCTTCTGAGTCGAGTCCCAACTACAAATCCACATCCAAATAGACGCTGATTTTGTTCCCGGTAGCAGTCGCCATAGTAAATATCGCAGTTGTTCATTTTACGTAGGCCCGGACCATCACATCGCATTTCTTGGATGGCAATTATATCTACTTTATAGCAGTCAAGGGATTCCGCTGGTAGTTCGGCTGCACGTGGTCTGTTGAGGGACCTAAGATTCCAAGTGCAAAACCGAATTTCGTCGTCCTTAAATCGTTTGCGTGGTTCGTCATCATTAAGTCCGTCCATATCCGGGACTTGTTGATGTTTCGGAACTATATTTTCTTTATGTGGCCAGGCAGTCACCCCGACGCACGACCCCCAACCTTGAGGGACAGGTCTTTAGTTTAACTCTAAGACGAAGAGCCGGTCAAACCGCTCTTTATAGGCCTGGGCTGCGAATATGTTGTAGTAGCCTTATAAGGTGTTAACTAAGTAGTTGAACCTGACTGGAACTGTAGACCCCACCGTTGATTCCATCTTGGGAGTTCTTCCGATGCCGCCTGTTAAAAAGGAGGAATGCCTTAGTGGTCGCATACCTCCCAACAACTTCGCAATGGCGTTGGAACCAAACCTTCGGTTGAGGTACTAGGCACCCGATGTTCACCACTGGGAGGTGGAGGGTAGGAGTTGATAGTCAGAGGTTGTTGTGGACGCTTGTGTCCTCTTAAATGCACTGTGTCTACCCTTCAAACATCATCACACTACCCAATTTCCAGAATATCTCAATATTCTATATCGTAAGACCCCGATAAGAAACACGAACACAAAATCATAACCATTCCATCAATCACCCTTTAATTTAAACATCAATAAAAATTAAAAACTGTTGAATTCGATCAATTAACTTTTTGGAATTATCAAAAACGCAAAACAAAAAATTTGGTAAAATTAAATGCTCAACTACACGCGCGCTCGCTGATGCTCAGTGAACATTGAATGGTGTTAGAGATATTTTTAGACTTCTTAAAAAGAAAAAAGGAAAAGAAACAAGCATTTCAAAGTTCTTGGTGATTTTCTTCGTTGCGCAGTTTCCTGGAAAAGAAATTATATTTCTCGCATTTTCCATGAAACGTGCGATTAAGACAGATTAGAGGAGGTGCAACTTGTACTTACTGCAAGGGAATGAAATGAAATTGAATTGTCGTCATGTTACACCGTTTATCTTGTGATTTATTCATTTGCTTCTTTTTTCTGATGAGAAGATGAGAAACTGACAGAAGTGTGCCTTCTACTCAGGAAATCGAAACAAAAATAAAATGCTCTAAAGATTTTTGTCTATTCTTAAAATAGGAATTTACCTTTGGAGCACAAAAGTAAAGTAGATTGTTGGGTTTTAAACTTTTGCTCAAAAAAACCGAAGTTTGAGTAGACGTTTCTTCAGCTGCTCCATTCGCTTTGGCAGGCACCTAAAATATATAGGTATTATATCTTGCAAGGATATACATACATATCATAAAGCCAAACCGCTCTCAAACCTCTCGCCTCTCAAATAGTCCTCGACTGTCGATCATCTCTGAATGAGATGACGGAACATTTAAAATCCACCTCATTTGGGTGCCGGGCCACAGAGACATCCCGGGAAATTGCAAAGCCGATGAGCTCGCCAAAAACCGAACACTTCTGCCTAACATAGGAACACCACTCGCTGCATGCAAATATCTTCTCAAACAATATGCTCTAGAATCAAAAAATGCTAGATGGTCACAGGGTACCACCTGCTTAGCAACCATACAAATATGGCCAAGCATAGACCTGGAACGTGGTCTGTCGCAAAACAGCTTCGTTAGTGGAACAGCATCAGCAATCATCAGCCCTACCCGCAGATCAAAAGACGGAACATGTGATGGAAAAGGTGTTAACATATTGGATATTGCCGATACTCTGGATGCAAGGATGCTGAATGGGAGCTGCATGATCGAAATGGCGAATACACTTTCATACGTGGAACATCGTGCTCCGTCATAGATTACTGTTTTGTATCAGGAAAGTGGAATTCGATTGTGAGTGATTTTAGGATAGCAGAGCAGACTTTTTCAGACCACATGCCCTTGGAAGTGACGTGCATAATATCGGGTGATGGTATTACGTCTAATACAAAACAACTGGCGCTGCTTCCCAAGCTGAAGTGGAAAGACAGTCTTCTTACTATTTATCAAAACAACTTAAACTTGGAACTAGAATTACGTAGATCGCAATATCAGCTGCAAATGAAGGACCTTACCCAAATTATAGTTCAAGCTGCTCCAGTAAGTGCTAGAGTGACAACTAGATACCATATTTACAAACAGAGATGGTTTGACGAGGACTGCCAAAAAGCGAGAGACAGATCGTTCTCATTCTTAAAGTTGTTGAGGAAATTTAACACAACGTTTTTCAGAATGATGTACGCAGATGCTAATAAAAAATTTAAGCAACTATGTTGCGAGAAAAGAAAGTGTCTGGATCAAAGAAACATAAATATTTTGAATACGTCTAGATCTTCAGCAGAATTTTGGAAAGCCGCCAAATTAATCAATGGGAGGAACAATTTTATTTCTACATCACTGAGCGTGTCAGAACTGCGTGGTCATTTTAGGAAATTACTTAACACACCACAATACGCAGCGCCATATTTTAGAGATGAATTTCTTGATGCACCATTTTCAATTGATGAAATTAAAAATGTGATTGAAGAATCTAAAATTGGAAAGGCTCCGGGAGACGATCGTGTCCCGGTTGAGTTTTTTTTATTAAATTGTTCAACGGAATTTTTGTACGCATTGGCAGAGGAGTTCAACAGAATTTTCGATAGTGCAGACATTCCAGAAAGTTTAAAAAAATCAATAATATTCCTCCTACACAAAAAAGGCTCCTACGACGAACCGGAAAACTATCGGGGCATTTCCTTTTTAAACTCATCTGTGAAACTTTTTTGCATCCTGATTTTTAAAAGTCTTACACATTGAATTGAGGAAATGAAAATTCTTAATGAATTTAAGGCAGGATTCAGAAGAAACTATTCTACTGTAGACCAAATATTTTGTCTTTTAAACATTGCAGAGAGCTTTAAAAGACGAAAAAAGAAACTTTACGCCTTCTTCGTTGATTTTAGAGCAGCGTTCGATTCAATCGCCCGAGGAGCTCTCTTCTATAAGCTCTATAAACTGGGTATATCAGGTAAAATTGTTGCCTTACTGAAAGCGTTGTATGAAAATAACGTTGCCTATGTATGGGATGGGGCGTCAAAATCTGAGGAGTTTCCAACACCTATGGGAGTGAAGCAAGGCTGTGTCTTGAGCACTTTATTGTTCATTCTGTTCATCAATGACATTGTGGAGGAGATAGGAGGCGGAATCAATTTCGGAAATAATCGAATACCTGGGCTTATATTCGGTAGATGGAATGCAACGAATGATGAACCGACTAGAAAGCTACTGTGAGAATTGGAACCTGTCTGTTAATTTGCAGAAGTCCAAAATTATGATATTTAGAGATGGAGGCGGCAGATATGCGAACAACGAAAGGTGGTTATATAAGGGAGAATACATCGAAATTGTTCGGGAATACAAATACTTAGACGTTATATTTACATGAACTCTCAACAGTAAAAATCATTTTGAATCCAAACTATCGGAAGCGAAAAGAGCTGTTTCTTCAGTGAGGTCACGTTGTATGGACAACAAATACATCGAACATAGCTCAAAGCTTAAAATCTTTCACACGACTGCAGCATCTATAATGCTTTACGGTGCGCAAGTTTGGGGATTTTGCCAACATGATGAGGTGGAAAGGCTCCTCAGATATTTTTAAAACGCATTTTTCGGCTGCCACTCTGTACGCCTAACTATATGCTGCATTTGGAAACTACTGAACCTCCATTATTTTTAAGGACACTAAAGCTGCATTTTAAATACATTATGAAGGTGGTGGAAATGGACGAAGTAAGACTGCCGAAACGAGTACTTAAAAAAATGTTTTCAAAAAGGGATAACTTAGTCGAGAGGTGGGAGGAGCTAGCCCTGGGCTTAGGAGAAAGCGCGCAGTTTTCACCCGATATAAGCATTCCAGATTTGAGAGAGAAATTCAATTTAATTTTAGAGAAAGTAAGCCACTCTGCGTATGAAAATTTTAAACAAGAAGCACAATCTTCTCAATGTAGAATGATATACAGTAGTCTCAATTTCAACCGCTGTCCCATAAGTATGATAAATACAATATTTAAAGTTAGAGGAGAATTAGTAAACTTGAACTACATTCCACATCGACCCGATCTGCCGATCCATGTGACCTTTGCAACCTCAAGGAAAGGGAGGATGTATATCATTTTATTGCCATATGTCCTATTTTGAGGGAGTTTCGTGTGAAGTACTTTGGAGTTGCTTCGATGACCCAGGACGACGACGCTTTGGAAGTCTTGAATGGAAAATAAGGATGGGAGATTCTTTATAAATATACGTCATCCGCACTATTATATAGACAGCGTATTCGCGATGGAGACTTTTAGATAAACAAATAAGTTCATTATATAACTAAGCTTAAGCGAATTGTCAATCTGGTAGACGGCCATAGGCCAAACCATATTAAACTTTAGACTATCGAATTATTGTTTAAAATCAAACTAAACTAAACTAGACCTAAAACGGTCAAAAGGCTTGATTTCCCTGAGCAGACAAATCATAAGCTCCACAGTTGGAGTCATAACAGAGCACTGCTTCATAGGTAGACATGCTTTGAGGCTGGGGGTCTACGCAAACGACTTCTGTAGAAGCTGCATGGACGAAGAGGAAGAGGATATAGTCCAACACCTTCTGTGTACGGCACTCTCCATTAGAAGGAATAACCATCTCAGTAATCCCTTTTTCGATAATACCAGTGGAATGGGAACGATCGACACAAAATGTCTCCCTAACTTCATTAAAAGTGCACAATAATTCCATGAGTAACTTCTTTAGTGGTATCACAATGGACCCTTGAGGTCTAAGTGAGTCAGTAACATCTAGACAGGCACTCCAACCTAACTTACCTAACCTAACAGTACTGGTACCAGCCGAAGTGCTAATGTCGTACTGACAGTAGTACGTCTACCTGTACTTTAGTCAACTGGTACTCATTTGGTACTTGTCTTTTCAAAGTCTTCTAACGCCTATAAGAATAAGGAAGTAATAAGTACTAAAGTACCTAACCAGTTGCATTTCCAATGCTTTCAAACACTTTCTTAAATCAGTACCCGTGCTTTAGGCAAACATTCAAGTATTTTAGGGTGCTGGAACTTGAAATACTTAAAAGAACTGATATTGGAAAGGTACTCATGAGCTTATCAAGTACTTAAGTACTAAACAAAACTTGAACTGTAGTAGTACTCAAGCGAAGATCCTCACAAAACAAAACAAAAAATGGACGTTAGGTAATTTTGAGCACCTAATTTTTTTTTCAATCCAAAACAGACCCTTAAAGTGTCGATATTTCAAGTGGAAAATGGGTCATTATTTAGTTTCTCGTTTTCACGTTTGATGCAAAGGATATAATGACTTACAAAAAAAGAAAGAAAAAAAACGAGAAAATCATGTCAAACCAAAGAAAACTGTCAACCCGGTCCGGAGACTATTTATATCAGACATTATGTTCTATAATAAGCATAAAGACAGAACCTCGTTTAGATGAGAGATAAAATAAAAGTTGGCCAGAAAAGGATATTGCGTGGTAGCGGTTGTCGTTCCTTTATCTCCGAATAAATAAAAACCATATCTCTAAAACGGTTCTGTACATTTTTTTTTTCATTTTTGCTATTTTCCTGATTCTGCGTTTCAATGCACAACACACTTGCAGCCAAACCGAAGTGACCTATAGCAACTTTTCTCTGCTTTTTCCACTGTTTGCAAAAAAACTGGATCAGAATCGCACGAACTTTAAATGGAAGCGAAAAAGCTTGAACAGCACAATAATACTGAATGGGCATTCATCAATTGGCAAGCAGGAAGAAGTCCCAGACCCAGTCGCACCATATATGCAGTTGAATACCAACCGAATAGTCTGGAAAAACTAGGAAATCCAAATGCGATGACAGTTTTATTGCTTCTGTTCGTTAAAGGGGGATTCTCTATGTCTGGAGTGAGTTCTTCTTTAGTCGTAATCGAGAACATTGAAAACAGGGTTGAGGAACATAATGTGGGGAATATTATTATCGCTTGGATGTGAGTTTATTTAAAGCAGAAGCAACAACAACAACAACAACAACAACAACAAGAAAGAAAAAACTATTAACTGATTGCGCAAAATGTAGGTTAGTGCAGGCAAAAGGAAGGGCTTTTAATGTTTTGCAAGAAATGCAAATGAAGTATATTGCACTATGAAGTTCATAAAATCTGGGAGTATAAGCACATATTTAGGTCTCGAGAGATTTATGAGCTTTTTTTGTGTGTTTTGTTTTAGGGTCAGGAAGAAAAAGGATACTCCGTTATGTGGATAAGAATGCCAAAAGTTAATTTTGAAAATTGATAAAGTTCCAAGCCATAGAGCATGTGTGGAGTAAAATCCATACAATTATGTAAGTTCCAACTGTAAAGTAAAAAAAAGTTTTGCCAAAAACCTTCTTGAAAGGTCAACTAACTTAAAATGGCGCTACTAGTCCGTTGTAGACTTGGGCCTCAATCAACAGTCTCCGCCAACCAGCTCGGTCCCTAGCTAAATGTTTCCAGTTTGGCACTTCACGTTGATTGAGATCCTCTTCCACTTGTGTGCGCCACCTGAGTCGCAATCTTCCTCTCCTTCTACGTCCCTAGGGAATAGTGTCGAAAGGCTCCGAAGGACCGGAGCATTGGTGTCCATCCGCTCTAAATGACCGAGCCATCTGAGTCTCTGGATCGTGAGCCTTGTAGCTAGGCCCATGTCGTTGTACAACCCGTTTAGTTCGCTGTTGTTTCTTCTTCGCCATTCCCCATCAATGCACACGGGGCCAAAGATGACCCGAAGAACTTTCTTCTCGAAACAGCCTAAGGCATATTCATCCGATTTTGTCAAGGTCCATGCTTCTGCACCATACAGCAGAACTGGGATCATGAGGGTGTTGTACAGTTTTACCTAAGTTGCTCGAGAGATGGCTTTTCTACTCAATTGCTTTCTTAGTCCTAAAAAACAGCGATTAAAAATACAGTGGCGCGTCAGCTCTTGAAGAGCCTAGGCCCAAGAGGTCTACTCTCATCAACAATTCTCTGGGTGCGTGTGAAGAATTGAGGGGACCTACAATTTAACACCGATTCCGCACGGCAAAGTTGATAAACACTTTTTCATTACAGATTAATACTCTTGGAAGTTTTGGCAGTTCTTCGGCGCCGCTGGTGTTATTGCCCGTGTTAATAGAGGAGCCTAGGTAGACAAACTCCTCTACTACCTCGAAGTTGTATGCGTCTATTGTAGATGTTGTCATACGCTTCCTTGAAATCGAAGGTGGTGGGTATCGATTTGGTGTTCATAGGTTTTTTCTAGGATCTGCCTCTGAAAATTTGGTCGAATCCACATTGATAAGAACCAATCAGATTGTTGACGAAAGGATTCAGACGTTCACATATTACGGCAGAGAGGATCTTGTACGCGTGTTGTCAAGTAGACTGATTCATTTGTAGTTGGCGCAGTTTAGAGGATCTCCCTTTTTCAAGAGAAGCGAATATTTCTAATAACACTGTTGCACTTTTATTAATCAAGGAGAAACGAAAACGAATCAAACTAATCGCGAATAAAACTTAATATTAAAAGAATAAATCTCGACAATAATGAAATTTCCAACGAAAGAAAATTTAGGAAATGAACTAGCGAGGTGTTGATTTGACAGATGAGTTGTCCGATGGATGTTTGACTCGTTCACAATAATGCAACAGGCAACAAATAAAGTGCTGCCACCACGACGAGCTCAGTGAGGGGTGAGTTCGGGAATTTATTAATCGGTGGATCGATTAATCGAAAGCTGATTGTATATGATTATGATTTTATATCAAGTTGATATAAAATCTTGTTATTGTTGCCACAGTGTGACTAAAAAGGGCGCCAGCAATTTTTTTCGGAATACAAAAAAAAAGGAAATTGCAAACCTTTTACAAATAAGAGCAACGAAGGAATTTGAAGAAAAGAACAAACCAACACGTGTAAAAATAAAAGATGGCGGATATTTTTTTATACTTAATTTCTTTTTGTTTTTATTAGTAAGGCCGGGGAAACCTTGCAAAAGTAGGATAAAAATCACGGATCTTTTCAATCTATATCAAAACAAAATCGAAATACAATTTTTGAATATTAATTACCTTGACCAGGATGGACCGTGAAGGTCTGAGTTAAGAATCACGAAAAATGGAAAACGCGATCACAAAAAAAAAATCAATAAATTTGTTTAAGAAAATAATTTCTAGATAAATACAACCTTTTTATAGTTACCAAATCCTCTATTGTACTAATTAACTCAAAAGATTTCCAAGTCTTCTCGATTTTTTTCCAAAATAGCTGTCCAATAAAAATTTCCAAAAGTTCAAAAATTTAAATTTGTTATAACCTTCCAGCTTCTTCTCGTTTTTAAGAATCGCCTACCCTTGTTTTGAATTCGCCGTGCTTTCAGCCTATCTGGAATGGCGGATCTTCATCACGTAATCAACGGCCAGTCATACTTGGCTTAGTTGAGAGCCACTTGTGAGAAGATACTCGCGGTCCTGCTTACTCGCCGTAGTTTCTTTCAAATTATCGAGAGTCATCCTGAAACTCGCCGACATTGGACGATCAGTTTGAGGATGATTCACAATTGTTACCATGTTGTGTTGAATGAACTTTAAGGTTACAACAAAATGATTTTAAATGAATTTACTAATCATATTCGAGAAGACGAGAGAAAATGTATGGGCTTGAATTGAAAGCGTTAAAAAAAATCGCATTATCAGATCAAAAGGAAGTCCAAAATAACTTTGGAAAATAACTCTTAACAGTACATCTGGTCTTTAAGCATACATAATTAAATATTTCGTTGGATTAAAAATACCAAAGTGTTTACAAAACTATTATCATTACGTTAGAAAAACAATTGAAATATAATACAAAAATATAAATTATGTTGATGATAAAAAAAGTCGTTGGGCACCCAGCCGTTCTTAGCAAATCGCGTCCCGTGTAAATCCATTCATAATTTCAGACCGTCCGTCTGTTTTGGCATCACTCAATATCGATCCCATTGAATTTAATTCGAGTGGTTCACAATTATCAATACCTGTGAAAGAAACTTATCTTCACGACAATGACAGAGAGAACCATTGTCAGAAGGACTATGGCCGTCCCGCTCTCTTTCATTCTCGTGTGTGAAGATGGTGACAGTTGTCAAATTATATTTTTTTATATTTGTAATAGTGGACGAAGGTCGGTGCAAAATGCATCAAAGTGCAATCAATTTATTTTAATAAACAGTGTTTTTCTTTAAATAAGAGGTTGCGTTAAATTTTAACGCAACAACACGTTCGTTAACCTTATCATGATAAAAATGTTGAGTTTCCTAAATGAATTGACAGTTAGTGAACGGGTGCGTTCACAAATTAAATTCATAGTTGCCAAACCATATGCGAAATAAAACCTTGTGTACGTAGACTTCATGACCGTAGCCGTTAAATGCCAAAATCATGAAAACATATCGACCCAATTGAACAGTCGAGTGCCTTTTTTACGAATAGTCCTTAACTTTTTTATGACTTCTTATAGACACGCTAGCCCTCAAATACGTCTAAAAATATACGAACAAAAACGATTTCTTGACCATTTACCACAATTTATTGGGCAGACTCCACCAAACAAAAGAACTAATTACCTTCACTTTTTGTTTTATTAAATTAGCCTTAGTTAATAATAAAAAAATCAATAGATCGGATAATAAGTCCTTAACATGCAACGCAAGTTTTTCTCCACAAAACGAAAAGAGGAGAAAACCTAATTGTGATAAGGAGAAATTTTTGAATTTAACTCGCCATCAATTTAGCTGATCAGATCAATCACTTTAATAAGAAAAATGAAAACATTTTGTGCATAGAATATCTTAAACAAGTTTACAATCATTAATTTCATTCATTTTTCATTCAATTAAATCATTTGCATGTTACAGAGGCCATGGCAGTATAGGAACCTAATATTCGAGTCGTGCTTTATTTTGAATTTTCATTTTATCGTCATTAACTTGGAAATACAATCTATATGAGAGGTAGTACGAGTATATAATAATTTATATTTTTCGAAAAATATTCACAGTGAATCAGCGCAATAGTGTTATCAGGTTATCACTGATAAATCAAAAAATAAATAATCAGAAAATAAAAGAAATTTTTATCAAGTTATCAGTAAGGGAAAAATCAATAAATATTGTTACCGAGGAAGGATATTTTATTTGAAAATAGGTACGCACGTTTTTAGAGTAGAAATAAAAATATAAGCAAAAACTATATAAAGTCCCTAACCTCACAAAACCCATGAAATCAGCCGTAGACAATGTGAGATATTTCTTTGATTTCCGAAGTAACAGACTTTGAAAAAAAGCAACGACTAACCGTAACGCTGGCAAATTTTTCGGTACAAGACAAAGAAACAGAAGCACTTAAACAACGGCCCTATAAATCTGGAGGATAGTGCGAGGGGCTAACAACCCCTCCACAGTATGGAAACAAGGCCCGCAACGACAACGGGTTACGCATGGAGAGTTTGTTCCTAAAATACACTCTACACTCCAGGTGCAACTCAAAACTTGAAACCTCTTTGTCTTGTCCTCACGCAGTATAAGGCAGACATTACTGCGATTCAGGAAATACGATGGATAGGATCAGGGATATTGGAAAAATTACGACATTTATTACAGCTTTCATCAAAGAATGCACATATTTAAATGCGGATTCGTCGTGGGAATTCGGCTTGGATCGAAAGTCATGAATTTCAAGCCAATTAGCGATCGCCTGGCCCTCCACGGGGTAAGCCTTGACGTGGCGGAGCGGCTTACGGTAACTACTACTATGAAGCTTAGAGCTATGCGATCGCGAAACTTGATTTCGCAGAAGGGCCTCCCATGGTCGACAGGTCGAAGCGGAGTAGGCTGTTACTACCAATTACCCCACAACGAAGGAGTGTTCCCACCAAGGCACTCCCACGAGGGACGGCAGCGAATGAATTTCTTCTTTGGAATCAACGGTGGCGTCTCCAGTTCCAGTTAGGCCGAACTACTTGGTGAACACCTTTACGGGCTACTTCGACTTATTTGAAGCCCAGGCCGTAAAAGGAGCGGTTTTTCCGGCTCTTGCACTTGGAGTCACATCAAGTGCCTGGTACTCCAGGTTGGGGGTTGTGCGTTGGGGTGACTTCCCGACCACGTAGAAAAAAGTTTAGTTGCGAAGCAACAACAGGCCTCGGAAACGGACGGATACACTGATGACGACCCAAGCAAATGTACAAAGGACAACGATTTTCGGATATGCACGTGGAATGTTAGGTCCCTTAATAGACCGCGTGCTGCCGAACAGTTAGCGGAGACCCTCAACTGCTACAAAGCAGATATTACCGCTATCCAGGAAATGCGATGGGATGGACCGGGCAAAAGGAGGATGAAAAACTGCGACATCTACTATGGTAATTGTTACCGAGAGCAACAACAGCGACTATTTGGATGCGGATTCGTCGTGGGAAGCAGACTCAGGCAAAAAGTCTTGAGCTTCAAATGTGTGAGCGAACGCATCACGACAATCCGAATCAAGGCTAAATTCGGCAACATCAGCCTAATATGTGCGCATGCCCCCACAGAAGAGAAAAAGGACGACACCAAAGACGAGTTCTACGAGCTCCTCGACAAAACATACGAGCAATGTCCTAGTTATGACATTAAAATTGTCCTCGGCGATTTTAACGCAAAGCTGGGAAAAGAGGACATCTTTGGTGGAACGGTCGGAAAGCACAGCCTGCACGACACCACATCCGATAACGGATTCAGGCTGATCGATTTTGCTGCGGGGCGAAATGTTGTGGTAGCAAGCACCTGGTTCCCTCATCTCAACATCCATAAAGGTACATGGAGATCTCCTGATCAATCAACCGTCAACCAGATTGATCACATTGCGATCGACGGAAGGCACTTGTCCAGCATTTTAGATGTTCGAACTTTCCGAGGAGCTAACATCGACTCGGACCACTACCTCGTCGTAGCCAAGGTAGTGCTACGAATATCCCGACAACGGCCAAAACAAGGAAATGCTGCAAGAAAATTCGACGTCGGACGGCTACAATCGCAAGAGATCGCCAGATCATTCTCTGATCGAGTGTCAAGTAACCTCTTAAGGAGTCCTATGCCGCCAACATCAAGTATCGAAGACCAGTGGCAACATTGCCAAAGAGCAGTTAGAGATGCCGCCTCTAATGTGCTGGGTTTCACACAGCCACCAAAACGAAACCCCTGGTTTGATGAAGAATGCAGGCAGGCCCATGCAGCCAAGCAGGAGGCATACAAAGCGGCGCTGCATAGAAGGACAAGAGCTGCTCGTGAGCTCTACGAGCAAAAGAGGAGAGAGGAACGCCGGCTTCTCAGGAGGAAAAAGAGAGAGCATGAGAAGCGTCAGATCGAGGATGTTGAGAGAGCCAACAGCAGGAATGAAGTTCGGAGGTTTTACCGAAAGGTTAAACAGCTGGCTCAAGGTCATCGAGCAAGAACTGATGCCTGCAGAGATAAACAAGGGAACATCATAGTAGAATCGCAGTCAATGCTGGGGATTTGGAAAGACCACTTCTGTAGATTGTATAACGGCGACGACGAACAAAATACCGCCGTCAGACAGGAGCCTTTCATCGGACACGATGATAGCCAACAATTCCGTGAACCCGACCTAGAAGAAGTGAAAACCGCAATATCACGGCTGAAATCCAACAAAGCCGCTGGAGCAGATGGACTAGCTGCTGAGTTGTTCAAAGCAGCAGGCGACGAGCTAGATAGGAGCATGCACCAAATCATCTGTAAGATATGGTCAGAGGAATGCATGCCCGATGAATGGAACCTCAGCATTGTTTGCCCGATCCTGAAAAAGGGAGATCCTCTAAACTGCGCCAACTATAGAGGAATAAGTCTACTAAACATCGCCTACAAGATCCTCTCTGCCGTAATATGTGAACGTCTGAAGCCTTTCGTCAACAATCTGATTGGTCCTTATCAATGTGGCTTCAGGCCAGGAAAGTCAACCATCGACCAAATTTTCACGTTGCGGCAGATCCTGGAAAAGACCTATGAACTCCAAATCGATACCCACCACCTTTTCATCGATTTTAAGGCCGCGTATGACAGCATCTACAGAGACGAACTGTACAAAGCTATGTCTAGTTTTGGCGTCCCTGCCAAGCTCGTTCGCTTGTGCAAAATGACGATGGAGAACTCACGCTGCTCCATCAAGGTTGGCAACGAGCTCACGGAATCTTTCGATGTCAAAAAAGGATTCAGACAAGGCGATGCACTGTCATGCGATTTCTTTAACATCGTTCTTGAGAAGATAGTGCAGAACTCCACCGTCAACACCAGAGGCACTATCTTCCAAAAATCTGTTCAACTTCTCGCGTACGCCGATGATATTGATATAATGGGAAGAACACAGCGTGATGTCAATGGCGCCTTTGTGAGAATTGAGACAGAAGCGGCAAAAATGGGTTTAGCGGTAAATGAGGGAAAAACGAAGTATATGCTGTCTTCGAGGAAGGACACCCAACACCGACGGCTCGGGCAGAACGTCACAATAGACGCGTATAACTTCGAGGTAGTAGAGGAGTTTGTCTACCTAGGCTCCGCTATAAACACGGGCAATAACACCAGCGCCAGGGCTGCCGTTTCGAATTTTCACAGAGGAGTATTTTCAAGTTCTAGAGGGGAGTATTTTGCTATTAAAGGAGTACACAAACAAACATTTTTCAACAGGGACACTTTTTGATTAGGTAGAAGAGAAAAAAATCGAGTTTTGACAGCTTTGAATTTAACTTGTGAATGCACATTTTCACTAATGAATCACTAACCATTTTCATCTTGAAAATTTACGGCTTTCTGTCGAAATGCGGAGTCGATGACCACAAATTCATTCGTATTTCTCACCCTAGTAATACGGGGGTAGAATTGTGTAAGCTGATTTTTGATAGTTGGCAGTCAAATTCAGGAAAAAAAGAAGAGATAATTGAGTGTCAACTATCAACTATCAGCTTACACTATTCCAATCCGGCAATAACAAGTCGAGTCCAAAAATTTGAGTCAGTATATTCGTTCTGTAATGTTGCCTTTCGAAGTGCCGAAAATATGGCTGCCGTTAAGGCGTCCGTAGCAAATGATCCAAATCAGTCAATTCCCTGGCGTTCTGAATGGCCAGCGTTATCGCATCATGATTACCGATTATTTTTGGCTCGCATTTGAATTTATAGGTATGGACTTTGGCAACAAGTAGTTTCAACAAGCCACAAAGCACACCTCACAATCCCATTATTGAAGAGTAGGTTTGATGGGCGAGTTATCTCAAGAAATGGGAGTCTATAGCCCGCCTTGTTCGTGCGATTTAACACCACTAGACTAGTTGTGTTCGCTCAAATAATGGTATGATATATGTAAGCCCGGTAGTTAATATAATATAATGTTCCTTTAAGACTCTAAGCGTCTGTTTCACAATGTAAAAGTAAAGTTCTGATTAGTTAACCAACACTTAAATTAGCTGCCAGTTAAATCCTCCTATGAATGAGTTTTACGTTTCACATTCATCCTTCTAATAAATTTGTGTTTTGTGTAACTAATTGCCAGCTATTCCAACAACGACAACAAGAAAGCCAGAAAAAAATAAACAAAAATCAAAAGGATATTTGTTGTTATTTTGGAAATTACTCCGGATAATTTCCTGTAGATTTTGCTCTCAACTTAATAGAGGTCAGAACCACTATTAACTTTTGAGGACGCTCGAAAATCAGAACTAATCTACGGCAATGACCTAATAGCGTTCAATGAATAAATACCAGCCTTTGAAAATTATAATTCTTTGTTTGACTTGTGGCCATATCTTTAATCAATCAATACACGATTATCAATCGAATCATATTTCGTATTGCGGAATGTAATCGATCGAACCATGCACTATTTTGAATAAACCCGAAAATATTGCGAATATTTCTAATTTGGGAATTCTATGTTGTCCAAGGATTCCAAGATATGCGTTCTAACTCGGAAAACGCGGTTTCGTGGTGACTCCACAACGCGAAAAAAAACTCATCAAACTCATCGTGTCGAGAAGAATATCAATTTTATTGAAAAAAATTAAAATTATTTACGAATCCTTGCTTTTGAGAAATTTAATTTTGAAAAAAAGACAAATCTTGACTTTTAAATCTGTTAACTGCCAGTTAACTACTTTATGGGGCACTTTATCCTCTTGACACTTTAACTACTAGTTATAAGCTCTACAGCGCCGAGATCAGACGAAGAATAACTCTTGCTAATCGCTGTTTCTTTGGGCTTAGAAAGCAATTGAGTGGAAAAGCCCTCTCTCGAGCAACTAAGGTAAAACTGTACAACACACTCATCATCCCAGTCCTGCTGTATGGTACAGAAGCATGGACCCTGACAAAATCGGATGAAAGTGCCTTAGGCTGTTTCGAGAGGAAAGTTCTTCGGGTTATCTTTGGCCCCGTGTGCATTGAAGGGGAATGGCGAAGAAGATACAACAGCGAACTTTACGGGTTGTACAACGACATGGACCTAGCCAGAAGGGTCAAGGTCCAGATACTCAGATGGCTCGGTCATTTAGAGCGAATGGACACCGATGCTCCGGCCCGGAAAGCCTTCGACACTATTCCCGAGGGACGTAGGAGGAGAGGAAGACCGCGACTCAGGTGGCGCACTCAAGTGGAAGAGGACCTCAATCAACTCGGAGTGCAAAACTGGAGACGACTAGCTAAGGATCGAGCTAGCTGGCGGAGCCTGTTGATTGAGGCCCAAGTCCACAACGGACTGTAGCGCCACCTTAAGTAAGTAAGTAAGCGATCGCCTGGCTGTAATCCGCATCAAGGTCATACTACAAAATATCAGTATAATATGTGCACTCGCCCCTATCGATGATGCTTAGGAGTTTAGCAAGGAAGATTTTTACGACCTCCTGGATAGAGGCTACGGAGCCTGTCCAGAGTACTCAAAATACTCAAAGATTTCAATGCAAAAATCGGAAAAGAAGACATATTTCACAGATTAGTTGGAAAGCACAGCCTGCACGAAGTTGCTGCAGCTTGTAGTACGTGATTTGAAGCACAAAGTTTCCAAGACGAAAACACTTCACGAGCAACCTGGCGATCTCCGAATGGTCGAACCACCAATCAAGTCGACCATGTGCTAATCGGTGCAAGGCAAGCATCTAACATCTTGAACGTGCGCATTTTCCGCGGAGCAAATGTCGACTCTGACCACGTTCTGGTAGTGGCTAAATTTAAAGCTTGACTATCAAACGACAAATAAAAACGTGCAGCCCAAAGAAGGAAGTTCAAGATCGGTTGCCTTATATCACTCCGGATAATGCCAGAGACTACAGTGAGTATGCCAAGACCACCAGTTACCAGCCAGCTCCGAAAAAAAACCCATGGCATGATGATGAATGCGAGTTATTGAAAAGAGAGACGGAAAATGCACGTTTGCAGATGCTGCAACGGAAAAAAAGAGCAGCAGGAAAAGAGTACCGAACAAAAAGGAGAAATGATAAAAAGACCTTGCGATGGAAGAAAAGCGCATCCGCATTTTCTCATCTCAACGATCTAGAAGAGTCTCGGGCCAAGAACGACATCCGACGTTTCCTTCAAAGGTCGAAGCAATTAGCTTCTGGTTTCAGAACCGGTACAAAAGCTCTTCGAAATAGTGAAGGAAACTCACCGAAGCACAGGGAATTGTAGATGTTTTCAAGCAGCACTTCCAACAGCTGCTGAATTCGCATAATTTCGTGCGAGCCAATGACGAAAAAGAAGCAGGACCAGTCAATGAAGACCCAGTCTCAGCTTCCAGCACAAATCCGCCCGGTCGGATAGCATACCTGCGGAAGTCTTTAAATATGGAGGAGGTGTTTTGATGAGTCGCATGCACCAGGTCATCAACAAAGTGCGTGGGAGGAAGAATGCATGTTCACTGACTGGTCGATGTACTCCATATGCCCAATCAACAAAAAAGGCGATACTATGTCATGAAAAAACTACTACCATCCCTACTCAATGTAGCATACAAAATTCTATCCAACGTACCGTGTGAGCATCTTAAACCGTTTTGCAACAGAATAATCGACACGTACCAGTGTGGATTTCGGTTTAGACAAAAGTGTTACCACGGAAAACACTATCTTCAACAAATCCCAGCTCCTAGGCTTTGCGGACTACATAGACATCATCGGTCGATCCAAGAGAGCTGTGCTCGATGTCTTCACAGCGATTGAAGAACAGATAAAACTCATTTTTCTTGAAGTGAATGAGGAAAAAAACAAAGTACATGCCAACCGCCTAGGTCAACGCCACTGCTTGTAGAAGCAATTTCGCGGTAGTTAAGGAATTCACCTACCTTGGAACAAACATCAATCCCACAAACAACACCTTAGTGGAGATCCGAAGAAGAATTACCCTAGAGAACCGCTGCTTCGACAGATTTTCGGTCCCGTATGCGACGATGGCGGATGGAGAAGAAGGTTCAACCGCGAACTGTACGAGCTGTACCAAGATGTGGATGTAGTCTTGAAAGGCAAGAAACGACGAATACGTTGTCTCGGCCACATCAAGCGAATGGACGACAACGTTCCAGTCCAGCCAAGGAAGTCTTCTCATCGCAGCACCCTCATTCGAGACGGCAAGGAATACCAAACCTACGGCACAAGGACCAAGGACTGCAGATGCCAGAGCGCTTGGTTTCAGCGACTCGAGAATTCAGCCTACTTTTAACTATTCGGTATATAAAAAACAGGTAAAACTTGCTTCACATTAATATTCACCTACACCGCCTTACTTATTCCGAAGCACGAATTTTTAAAGCTCTAGTCTCAGCGCTGAAATGCTTTAATAATTGTTATTTTAGTCACCCCTTAAAATATTATGTACCATTTTTTTTTTTAATGCGGCTGAATGTTGTGTGCTTTAATAGTCTGCATTGAATGAATGATACAAAAAAACTGTTATGCACTTGCAACCGCCATTCACATAGTACCTGCATACACATCTACATGACATTTTGTGTATTCCACTTCTGGAAGCAGATAGATAACAAAATAATAAAATAGGTACCCTCGTCTGGTCTTCAGTTCGTATAGTAGTGGATTCGTTCTGAATCTTCCCTGTGTCTGGCTTTCGTTGTGCCCATCTATCGTGCTTTCCATTAAATTTCCGCGCTGATGAACAGGTTGGTGTTTTAAATGTTTATTGCTTAGTTTATTCATACAGAGCAGATATGAATGTTCATAAAACAAAAGGTAGAACAATAGCCCCAAAGTTAGCCGAAGATAAAAAAAATGAAGGGGCACTAACTGACAATAACAATACGACAAGCATAATTGGGGAAGCTTATGCTCTTTTGCCATGAGTTGCAGGGACAATTTTTCAAAAGGGTTAAATAAAATAAAAACCCGGAACATTTTTGGTTTGTTTTCACAGCTGTGTTGCGATGCAGCTTCAATTCAAAAAATGTATCTTTAATTGCATGACTTTTCTGCAAACGACTTTAAGATATATGAACTACGTTTTAATTTTTATTCTTTCTATTTTTATATCCTGAAACTGAATTTGCTTTAATTCAGGCAAATTCCTGCTCTCTTAATTGAATAAAAAATATCAAACATCAATTCTCTTCATAATTTTCTCTTTTGTAAATAAAAATGTGTAAGGTCTACTCTTAAATCTCTCATCTCATTCCTCTTCCCTCTTCTAAAATCTACTACATTTTTCATCGAATTTCTCACACTCTCTTTAATTCTTTTTGACAGTTCTTAAATCACAAGAAAAAAAAAGATGTTTGCGTTGCGTGGATTGTAAGATACTTCAGTGCGTCTTTACAAGTTATCTTATTAATTTTTATTTAAAGTTGGTTTAATCTTCTGTCTTAAGATTAATAATTTACATATATATTTCAAAGAATAATAAACAAAAACCGTTCTCATTTTATCTTTTGATGAATTTGTGTTCTGTGAATTCTTAACCGAAAAAAAGTTATAATTGAGTGAATTTTTCCAACTTAAAAAAAGTAAGTTAAATTTGTTTACAATTGAGAAGATGCGATTTGATTGAATTTTTAAATGACCTTGATCTTAAAAATAAAAAAAAAATAGAAACAATATCAATATATATGTAAAACTGAATCAATAAAAATCGTTTTTGTCGGAAATGCTTTTTTTTTCTTGTTCTTGGACTTGAAATGTTTTTATTGATTTTCTCTCGAAATTCTTCTTTGTTCTGTGGGATATTTTTTTTATCAGTGCTTGTGAAAGATAATCGTTACCTATTGAAAGAAAATCATTGTTTAAAACAAAATTATCTTGTTTTATTTGGAAACATGATTTGTTAACAAAAAAAAAAAAAAAAAATTGGAATGCCGATGAACAAGGTCATTGCAAGTGAGTGCACTTTTCTGTGCGTTGGTCGTGGGAGTGGTTTTTTTTGTTTGTCCTTAAACCAAAGAAAATCTTATCTCTTCTTGCGGTGTTCTGTAGTAATGACGTTTACTCATGCAAAAGAAATTTTAAAAATGCATTCTTTGTGACATTTTGGAATGGTTATATTTTGTTTGGTATTTTTTAATAGGTATGAGCGCTAAGCAGTGTAGATGTTGAAAAACCTGTAAGTTCAGTTTCATTTCGGCAAATAGAAGGTAGTAACTTATCACTTATTGTTGTTTGTTTTGTTCCTAGCTTTGATTTGCAAACAAATTAGTTGTTGACATTTTCTGAACAAAATATGAAAACAAAATTTGGAAAAAACTCAGCTCTTAACGTTCAAATTAAAACAAAAAAAATAAACAATTTGGTAAAAGTTATTGTTTTTCTTATAAAAAAAAATAAAATACAATTAAAAAAAAAAAGAAATTTGAAAATATATTCTTTTAAAAGAATGTTTCAAATATTTTTATCGTTGCAAGCGATTATTCAACAAAAAATTTAAATAAAACGATTTGCTTTTACAGCTTCCTCAGAGGCTGACAGTTATTAACTTTAACCTTTAAAATACAAATATGTACAAAGACATAATAGATTTTAAAATTCCTAAATTTAAAAAGGAGTACCTAAGTGCAAAAGACCAAGTACATACACGAAGTTTTAATTTAAGGAAAACAGTGAATTGATTGGTAATAAAAACGAAATTATTTTCTTACCCTATTTTAGATTTTTTTTTTTAAATTCTTTTGTTAAATGTAAATTCTGAACAAGTGTGTACCGATTATCAATTCAAGTTAAGTCGTAAACCGTAAACGTGCTTTAATTTTAATTTTTAATTTATCGAACTTCACGATATTCAACATTAATTTACTATTTTTTTAGATACTTTTTGTAGTCGGTTTTTTTTGTTTGTTTTTTTTTTTTTTTTCTTTTGTTAAGAAATTGTATGTACTTAACATTAAATATAAAAACAATAAAAAATCGAAAAAAGCTTTACAATAACACTTTTTTATATAATTTTCCAAAAAGAGGCAGATTAGAATTCAATTTACGTGAACACCTGGCGTAGAGCCCTTATTTCATGGTGGATCGAATCCACACTGTCTTTGGAACAGTTTTTTTCCTTTTGTTAATTTTTGATTTTCAAATTTTTCAATTTTTGCGACCCGAATCCTCAATCATTAACGCAAGTACCAGTTTGGTTACCCATAACTGGTTGATGTTTTTCTATCTATACAGGGTGATTCACGAGCGTTGTGCCAAAAAGCTAGAGCGTGTAGGTTGAGTTGAGACAAGAAAAAAATCGTATGGGAGGGGGGGGTCTATTCCCCCCCGTTTAGCCGGGAGGGGCAATTTTCTGAAAAATTGACTTATTTTATAAAAAAAAATATTAAAAATCAACGGCTTCAGTTACAACACCGTGTTGTACCTTTTTGAAAAGCCAGAAATATCTTCTTTCATTTGGTTTTTAAGTTAAATTGTTTTAACGAATAGTTTAAAAAATATTAATTCTCAAACTCAAAATTTTCAAAAAAAAAAACAAAAAAATCATTTTTGAACCAAGTTTTTTCAAAATTTTATGTAATTAAGTACTAATTTTGTTTTCAAAATTCAATGCCATTGTTAATTTTTAGTCGAAAACAGAAAACCGGATGCCAAAATGTCTTTCCGTTTTTGAGAAATAAAAAAAAGACCAGGACCACTTTTCTCTAAGAAAATCTTTGTTTTTATTATTACCTATCTCGACTTTTAGTTTTATTAATTTATTATGACACATTAACCTTTCTTTTAATATTTGTTCTGTAATTGGAATTTTATGAGGCCTCAATAAAGTAAAAAAGTATTGGATTTTCCCTGGATTAGTCATTTTGTTCATTGATAACCACTGAAAACTGACTTGAAATTTTTCTTATTATGCCTGGGGGCCGTGGGCACCTGTCGGTGAAGGGTTCTACCTGCTAGGAGCTTAAGATGATTAAACCGCAATTTCTCTTGAATGAAAAAACAATAAACCGTAGCAGAAGTGCATGTCCGCTAACTCTTCTCGAGATTATGAGTTTGACATTGTTATGTGTTGATGAGTCAATATTTCAATTGGAAATGGTTGTTTACTAAATATGCGATGCCTTTTATTCACCTTTAGGTCTTTTCGTTCAAGAAAAATTGCGGTTTAATCATCTTAAGCTCCTAACAGGTAGAACCCTTCACCGACAGGTGCCCACGGCCCCCAGGCATAATAAGAAAAATTTCAAGTCAGTTTTCAGTGGTTATCAATGAACAAAATGACTAATCCAGGGAAAATCCAATACTTTTTTACTTTATTGAGGCCTCATAAAATTCCAATTACAGAACAAATATTAAAAGAAAGGTTAATGTGTCATAATAAATTAATAAAACTAAAAGTCGAGATAGGTAATAATAAAAACAAAGATTTTCTTAGAGAAAAGTGGTCCTGGTCTTTTTTTTATTTCTCAAAAACGGAAAGACATTTTGGCATCCGGTTTTCTGTTTTCGACTAAAAATTAACAATGGCATTGAATTTTGAAAACAAAATTAGTACTTAATTACATAAAATTTTGAAAAAACTTGGTTCAAAAATGATTTTTTTTGTTTTTTTTTTTGAAAATTTTGAGTTTGAGAATTAATATTTTTTAAACTATTCGTTAAAACAATTTAATTTAAAAACCAAATGAAAGAAGATATTTCTGGCTTTTCAAAAAGGTACAACACGGTGTTGTAACTGAAGCCGTTGATTTTTAATATTTTTTTTTATAAAATAAGTCAATTTTTCAGAAAATTGCCCCTCCCGGCTAAACGGGGGGGAATAGACCCCCCCCTCCCATACGATTTTTTTCTTGTCTCAACTCAACCTACACGCTCTAGCTTTTTGGCACAACGCTCGTGAATCACCCTGTATATCTGAGCCCAGAAGCGATTTACTCAGATATCGACAACGAATCTCTCGACAACCACAGCCACTCTGAAACTCCCACAAGGGTGCCTACCGCGACTGTAGTTGACACACATATGTTAGACTTATGTGTGGGGCTACCAACTACCCCAGAGCAACAGTTTATTCAATAGACATGGTGGTCTTTCTACTGATTTTGTGTACTTCTGTGAATAAATTCACGTACACTTATCACTAGGAAATTCCCAGCTTTGTTGATTTATGGGTCAACAGGAACACTGGTGTCCATAGTCATGCAGTCTTTTACCAGTTACAGCCGCGATGAGCAAAGCTGGAAGACTGCATGACTCATTGCCATGCACCACCATCATAATTGAAAAGACTAATATTCATTAGTGCCTTTTCTATCATTTAGATTTCAAGTACAGTTTCAATAATCATTATATATAATCAATTCGCTTTATGATCATGATACATGTACAATGAAGCGTATGTTCATTCGCCCAGACCGAAGTCTGGTTTCCACCCTGCACCATACTTGGAGGTTGAACGCTTCCGCACATGAGCAGCAAGGAATATTTACTAGGGTTACAAAACCTTTTCTAAATTCCTCACCCACTCTTCGCAGGGCTCCAAAAAGAGGCAGTAAGAATTTGTAATCTTTTGTAAAAAAAAAAGATTATTCTTCTTCCACGGTCCTTACGCTCGTTGTCAATGACACTTCAATTGTAAGCTATCTCGCGAAAGCTAACCTTTTTGCTTGGCAGTTCGCCTCCAACTCTTCGCTGCCAGAGAGTGGCATGAGATCATAACGCCTTCAGTTCTTGAGCGCGTCAAGGATTAAATGCGACAAATCTTCTTTCGCACTCGTGCTGTAGCGAGGGTCGTAAAATATTTTTTACATACATAAATCCGCTGGCCCGGATGATATCCCCGCTATTATTCTGAAGAGGTGTTCTTCCACGCTGGCAAAACCCTTGCTTTTCCATCTATTCTTTTCTTCTGAGCTCGTTCCGAGCATTTTTCAGCCAATTCCAAAAAAGGCGAATCTTCTCCTCCCTCTATCGTCCCATTACACTTTCGTCCCTTTTTTCTAAAGTCATGGGAACGCTGATAAACTATCAGCTCAAGAAATATCTCGAAGACCGAAATTTTCTTAATGACCGGCAGTACGGCTTTCGCAGCGACAGGTCCACTGGTGATCTGATGGTCTATCTCACCAAACAGTGGAACAAATCTTTACATCGAAGGCATTTGATAAAGTCTGGCATATTGCTCTTTTATCGAAAATGAATGCTTTCGGTATCGCTGAATCCTCCTTCGTTGGATTAGAAACTTTGTTTCGAACCGTTAAAAACAAGTTGTATTGGACGGTTTCAAGTCTGAAACCCACAATGCAAATGCTGGTGTCCCCCAGGGCTCCGTTTTGTCTCCGACCCTCTTTCTCATTTTCATTAATGATCTCTTGTCTGTAACTTCTAGTCCAATTCATTGTTTCGCTGACGATAGTATCCTTAGCTTCTCATTTTCGTTTCCAGACTCACACCCCTCTTCTTCGAATGTGGAACTGCAACGGCAAAATATAATAAGCTCATTAAAGTCTGACTTAAACAGCATTTTACAATGGGGAATTAAAAACTGTGTAGAGTTGTATGCCTCGAAAACACAAAGCTGTCTTGTATCGTTGAAGCGAGATATACCCCCCTTGCCACTGTCCATGAGTAGTACTTGCATAAGTGAAACCAAACATCTCGAAATTCTCGGTATGTGCATCACCCACCACCACCATCGACCGTCTGGTCTGGCTATTATTTATAAGACATATCCGTTCAAAGCTTGAGTACAACACTCATCTCTGGGCTGGTGTTCCGCCTCTTGGATTACATAAAAGAGCCCTAAAAATGATTGGTGACAGAGACATAACCAACTCATTCACCTCATTAGACCACCATCCCAACGTTTCGTGTCTCTCTCTATTTTATCGTTAATTTTACGGTAAGTGCGCTAGTGAAATAGCCAGTTGCATTCCTCTACTTTAACAATTCGCCCGTAATACTTGCGCTTCTAACACTTCTTGAGGTGTTATTTTGAAAAGCTCGCTATTTCTGTAGGGGCACTTTTGAAGCTGTATTTTTTTTTACACTTGACAATTAGAAATTACGCTTATACTAAAAATAGAACGATACACGCTTCAACAACGCATTGAAATGCATGAAAATGACCCGGATTTCCATCGAAAATCATCTTGACTGATGAGGCTCATTTCCACCTCGTTGACTACTTCAACAAGCTAAATTGTCGCATCTGATGCTCGGAGAACCCAAGAGTTATTGTTGAGAAGCCTCCCCATTTTCAACGTGTTACTGTTTGGTTCGATTTATGGTCCGGCGGGGTCAGTCGACGTTACTCGCTCGCTTTGACAGATTGCAATGTCCGCTCTTTTTTTGACGCTTCAAAGTGTTAGTCATAAATAATGATTGAAAATATTAAGATATTGATTTTTCCTATGAGAAGATTTACTCAAATTCCTTCAAAAATCCACATTTAAATCGAAAAATTATCTGATGAAAAAAAAGGAAGTTTAAAAAATACTCTTCAGCTCTCCTTAAGGCTCATCTAAAATTTTCCAATTAATCATCTCGAGACATTAATTACCAACCCACTCAGTTCATTACATCTTAAACTGCCGACAAAGTTCCGGGCAACTTATGCAATCCTGCAAACAAAGTGAAAAGTTTTCCAATAAAACATTCCAGACACTTGTTGCACGGATAATTTATTTTCATGATATAATCATCCAGCTTGTGCCGCCCCCTTATAACCCCATTTTCGAAAACAATAGTTTGAAAAGCTTTCATGGTCTACGGCCTGTTTAAACTTATTACTCCAACTTGAACAATCATTCCTCGTGTCGACGTGAAATTTCAATCAAAATCCCAATTTCCAACGAAAACGACGTACGCCACAAATGAACGACCATGATCCTTTGGCCGAAACCATTGCAGAAGAGAGCGCGCACATTTTTGCTCAGTGTTTCTACCAGTAATGCAGAAACAATTCGTCGTCGTCACTTTGTCACAAATAGGGTCTGCGTCTTCTTCACTATGCGAGAGAATGACACACATTCCTATGTGCGCTTTGCCATTTCAATTGTCATGATAACTCGACAGTTATTCCGAAATTCCTCGTGCAGAGAGCGTCGCAATTGACGGATGGCGCCTCTGTCTTCGTTTGGAAATTGTAAAGCAAAACATTTTGTTGGGCTTCCTCTTGGTGCAATGTAACAGTGACTACGACACAATCATCCATGGCGGCGCGTGTGTTATCTGACTCATATGGTAATTGGCCACATTCTGGCTGTTCAATTTGCTAGCGAAATGAATTCGAGCGCAAACCAGAGAACACAAACTGGCCATTGTCACGCCCTCATAAACCTATGTTATGACCTCCCAACTAACTCCCCTGTAATCACTCGCCGTATATTAATATTACAATAACATTGGCGACACTCGGAATATACGAACGCTGAACTAGGTCAGTCGTCGAAAATCTCTAAAGGCAAAAATGATGGCAAAAAGAAAAGAACAAAAGCATAAAACAAAGACCTAAAACGACTCTAAAACAACTATGCTCAAGATTTATAATAGAACATTCCGTTCTTCGAGTGATGATGATTTTTTTTTTCCATTTTTTGTTTTGTTTTTGAAGTCAAGGATAACACTGATGGGTCGGTCGGTCGGTCGGTCTGAGTTGACAAAGTGCGCCTTGAATATTCTATTCGTCTTTTGTCATTCAAATGGAATTCGCAATATTCTAAGGACTATAAAATCGACTGACTAGAATTACACTCTGACTCAGAGTCGTCCTTCTCTCTTGATGCAACTCCACATTTAGCAACAAACGGGAGTCTTTTAGAGCAAAATGACAACGCCAATGGCAACGATAACGACCAACGAACTAGGTTAAGGACATTTCAAGTGGATAATATACCTTCAATGCCATTTCATCTGAATCGCAGATTTACTCGTCAAGAAGTAGTTGCTCGCTCGTTCGCTCCAGCATGGGCATACTAGTCAGTGCCATCCTGGATGTATGGACGAGAAAATTGAATTAATTCCAAGCAACCTGTTGGCAGCGAGGCTTTTAGTTTGAGGATTTAACTGCAACTGTTGAGTGGTGGATGGTTAAAAGGATGCGAAATAGAATGTCCTTTGATGAGACGAGGATTTGTTTTGAGTTGATGTTTTCTTCCGGCAGCGGGAAATGGTTTGAAAACAAATTGCAATTTTAAAAATTGAGTTCTTCGAGATTTGAAGTAAGAAATCTGAAAGAGTTGGACTTTTTTTTTGGATTTAGCCTTGCAAGCTTTTGATAGACTTGACATTTTGACAGTTTTTCATTTTTGCATGTTTTCTGTTTAAGTAAAAACAACTTACTGAACTCTTAGAACTGATAAACAGATTTGGACAAATTAATCACCTCTATAATTCAAATTGTCAGGCCGACAGCTGATAAACTGTACAGCGGCTTACTTACTTACTAAAGGTGGCGCTCCGTTGTGGACTTGGGCCCCAATCAACAGTCTCTGCCAGCCAGCTCGGTCCCTAGCTATTCGTCTCCAGTTTTGCACTCCAAGTTGATTGAGGTCCTCTTCCACTTGAGTGTGCCACCTGAGTCGCGGTCTTCCTCTCCTCCTACGTCCCTCGGGAATAGTGTCGAAGGCTTTCCGGCCGGAGCATTGGTGTCCGCTCTAAATGACCGAGCCATCTGAGTCTCTGGACCTTGACCCTTCTGGCTAGGTCCATGTCGTTATACAACCCGTTAAGTTCGCTGTTATATCTTCTTCGCTATTCCCCTCCAATGCACACGGGGCCAAAGATGACCCGAAGAACTTTCCTCTCGAAACAGCCTAAGGCACATTCATCCGATTTTGTCAAGGTCACTACTTCTGCACCATACAGCAGGACTGGGATGATGAGGTGTTAAAATTTTACCTAAGTTGCTCGAGAGAGGGCTTTTCCACCAAAAGAAACAGCGATTAGCAAAAGTTATTCTTCGTCTGATCTCGGCGCTGATGTTATTGCCCGTGTTTATAGCGGAGCCTAGGAAGACAAACTCCTCTACTATCTCGAAGTTGTATGCGTCTATTGTGACATTCTATTTGAACCGTCGGCCGTCGCGTCTGTGTTGGGTGTCCATCCTCGAAGACAGTCTCGTTTTCCGCTCAGATGCGGCTAAACAGGCTTCATAAAAAGGCGCCATTGACATCACGCTGTGTTCTTTCCATTATATCAATATCATCAGCATGCGCGAAGTTGGACAAACTTTTGGAAGAAAGTTCCTCTGGTATTGACGGTAGAGTTTTGCACTATCTTCTCAAGAACGTTGTTAAAGAAATCGCACAACAGTGCATCGCCTTGTCTGAATTCTTTTCTGACATTGAAAGATTCCGTAAGCTCGTTGCCAACCTTGCATGAACTCCTATTTTTGTTCATTAGAAAATCGATCAAACAGCCTTACGATATAAAGTATTTCTGGCAACACCATTTTCGTTAAAATAACCGCTGTAATATGGAATTTGACAGTTCGTTTCAAACAATTCATTTTCATATGATTTATCATTTCGGCACTGAACAAGGAGACCACTCTTCAGGCATCTGTCTGTTTCCTGATGTTAGTATTTTCGATCAGCCTGTGCCCGTGGCGTAGTGGTTATGTTACGCAAAACGTGTGTGTGTGTGTTCGAATCCTACTCGTGCCCATAAAGTTTTTTCTTCAGCATTCACGGATACTGCCTCTTGCGAAGAACTGACAAAATCAATCAGTATCAATCTGTCATGAAAAAAAGTGTTTCTTTACTTTGCCGTTCGGAATTGGCGTTGAATTGTAGGTTCCCTCAATTCTTCACACGCACTCAGAAAATTGTTGATGAGTGTAAGCCACTTTGGCTTGGCTCTTCATGAGCTATCGCGCCACTTTATTTTTTTTTTTATTTATCTTATTGTCAGCAACCCTACGTTTTTCGATCTCACGAGAACTTACATTTTTTTTGCACAACGCCCATAAGAAGCTTGCACTTTTTGTCTCTGAAAAATATTTCGAAAATTTGAATTCTTTGAATCTAAACGATCAATAAATTACCCGCCGAGTATTGTCTTCCTTTCACTTAAATTTTAATGAGTTCTTTCTTCTCCAATACATTCGCGCTTATGTGGGTTACCACATAGTTTTGTCTACTATTCAACGTCAGAGCTTCGCCAATTGGTGGCGGCGTTGGCGGATGTCAATAAACTCCCTGGGGTCTCGAGTGAAAATCAGCATTCAGAAATACTGTCATAAATTGACGTTTCGCATATTAATTAGACATTTTGTTTGATCGTTTCGTAGGCCATCAATTGGTCAGTGGTTTTGTTTGGAAAATGATTTCGTTTCTTATTGTTTTCTCATTAACTGAAAATTAATAATAAATAAATTATATGCGAACGCATCGCCATGATTTTATGCAAATTGAGGCTCATTGAGTCCGGAGTTAAGCTCTTGTCCGCTTGTAAAGGGTGTTCATTCTAGAGCTATAGAACCGTGAAAAGGAAATTAAATTAATGTTCCTTTTTTCCGAAAGATAAGCTTCTGGCATTACAATTTAAATTTCTGGCAATAGACCACATCTGCTGGCTCCGACATAGTCTAATCTGGAGGTCAAAATTTCGATGACTTTTCTAACATTTGTTGCCCTATAGCGGCAGAAACTACCGACTTCACATATCTTTATAAAAAAGAGTCAAGCGATGTTAAATCGCACGATACGGGTTCGTAACGTTACTGAGCGTTTCCTTCAATAAATCAATCGTGGCAATACCTGTGTGACATATTGCGCTGTATTATTGAAACCACAGATCCTGCACATAATTGTTGTTCAATTTATGAACGAAAAAGTCAGTACTCATGGCCTGATAGTGTTAACCCTTGACTAAATTTGCACCATTTTGATACGGCGTTGAAGCAAACTAAAAAGAAATCTCTTGACAGCTGACAAAATGAGCACACGTAAAAAAAGTGTTGCCACCTTTAAAAAAAAACACCCTTTATTTGGATAGATCGAGCAGAACACTCACCTGTCATGAGTGTATTTCGATAAATCAGTTTCTAGTTTCCTTTCTTGTGTTGACGGTTTGACGCATTCAAAACGAAATTTATTTTGTTTATTTTCATTCAGTTTTAATAACAATTATTGTAAATTGATGCGAATTTTCTGTGAATAAACAAACATTACAAAAGCTCTTTAATAAATAATTGAGTGTTTATTCATAAATGGCTGTATTGACGCTTAGTACGAGAATGATCGCGAATGTCATCCCACACGTTGTCTTCAGTTAAAAATTTAAAATTGTTGTACGAAAAAACAACCAACAGTTTCACTCCCCTAAAAAAGCAATTAAACAAAAAAAAAAAAAAAATGAAACGTTTCTTTCGTTCAAAACTAAAATGGTTCAAATGTTGTGACATGAAGTGTTGTAAGTTTAATTCATACACAAAATATCGTAATCAAAAAATTCAATTCATAGTCAGCATGTGATTATAATTAGCAAATAGCAAAGTTGCAAACATTATTTAACTTCCTTGGCTCTTAGACATTTTTGACGAAATTTTTAACACCCCCTTATAAACAAATCTGAAGACAAATACGTTCTCATCGGAAATGATTGAAAATTAATTTCCATTGAAAAGGTTTTAAAAATTTTAAATCGAAGAAATGTGTATAGGAATACGAAAGAAGAGGAGTGTTCTAGAAGTCTTCAAGTGGTAAAATTTTAACTTCAAACCGGTCAATTTGTAATGAGAAAATATCTGTTTTGAAAACCCTTGGCAACATTTGCCTAAACGTTGTTCAGTTTCTTTATTTAAAACAGAAATTCTAGGGTGCATACTTTAATTTTTATTCATACTTCTAAAATTGTAATTTTTCAACATTTCATTTCATGCTACACAAAATCATTTTAATGAATCATTTCTTCAATCATTTTTATAATTTAAATTTCCTTTCTTCGAGCACTTAATTACAGTGAATGAAAACAAAATTAATTAATCAAAACTGGATACAAATAAATAAGAATGGATGGAGCCCTGGCTATAAAACAATGTATTCAAATAAAAAAGGGGGTAAAAAATCGATTTTAAAGCGAGAGATTTTACCGCATTGCAATTTGATTGGAGAAATTAAGCTCTCGGAAGCGGACGACTATAAAAAACTATTTTTAAATGAACGATGAATATTACGCTTATTTTCTGAAATAAGTTACTTCCTTAATTAAAAAAAAAAATCACCACCTCAGAACTACAATCAGCACAAATAGGAGGCTTGCGGTTAGGCTTAGATATCCTGCCACGAGAAATAACTTCGCAGGTCTTAAATATAGTGCAGTAATAGGAGGGACTACAATTGGACAAATTGTTTTCGATCTTTATTTGATTTTTCCAGTTTTTCGACAGGAACCATCCCTTAATGTATCGGACATAAAAACAAACAAACAAACATAGATCCATCTCTTCTGATCTCTAATCCATTTCTCTTCTCTAATATGATGTTCATATTGAAAGACTTGAATCTGTGCAACGAAAATTTACCCGTTTTTTGTTAAAAGGGTTTCAGTGGATTGATCCCCTAAATACCCTTCCATACGAAAATCGTTTGTCAATCCTTAACATGCAAACACTACAACAGAGAAGAAATAAAAATCAAATTATAACTGGAGTCACTGATGCTCCTGACCTTCTCTGTAAAATTTTGTTTTGCTCTCAAGGGGGAGGTCATAACATAGGTTTATGAGGGCGTGACAATGGCCAGTTTGTATTCTCAGTTCAAACGCCATTTTGTTTCAAATTACAACAAAAAATGTGAATTCTCCAAAAAAAAAGAATCTCGCTTTAAATTTTTTACTACTGTGACCACAATTTTTCATAAATTTTTGATTTTATATTTTCACTTTGGCCAAACTTGCCAGAAAAAAGAGTAATGCATACTTTTTCATAGCAACAACGGATTTTCAAAAAATATTTTCTATTCAGATAAATCACTTCCCTATGAGACTTCAGAATGAAGCACGATTTATTTCGGCCCAAATATTTTGTGTTTGTTTATTTTAAATCGTCAAAATGTTCATACAATTAAAAACCAAACATTTAGAAGTACAAACATATTTTATTTATTTTCTCAACAGTAAATGTTCGAACTGCATCAATATACGATGTTGTTGAATCGTTTTCAACTTCTGTGATTACTTCTTCAATACCATCTACACTTGGCCTTCAAGCAGTTCTTTCTAAGGGTAAAAGCGCTTCCGAAATCGCTTGATGCATATTTATAAAAGCCCGATAATCAGAGTACCTTCCAGCATTTTTGGTACCTTTCTCGGTACATTCGACTAGCAGTATAAGCATTGCACTGGCATTCTCCCTACACTATGTGCATGTTTACGTATTCTAAAGAGGCATACGGCAAGGCATGGTAAAAATGATGAAAATTCAAGTATTTTTCAAAAATTAGTGCATATAAATTCAAAAACACATAAATGGAATAAAAAAAATGTGCACGACTGGGTCGTACGAACTTGCTCCTGCATGCTAAAACTAAATATTTATGATTACTTAAATTGCAAAAGGTAGTGTTAAAATCAGAGATATACTTTAAGCAATTCTGATTACACTCTTACTTACAGCTTACACTTAACTCAAAAAAAAAAATATATAATATAAAAATAATTAGAATTTATTAAAAAAATTAAAATTTGGAAATGTACCTCGTATATACATTTCATTCCAAAAATTTAAATGCCGAACAAATTCAAACCTTATTCTTGATTTATTGAATTTTTTTTTTTGAAAATCGTCGGAGCCGTTTTTTTTTAAATTAATTTTTTATATATAAAATTTTTCAAAAATATCTTAAAATTAATTTGGGTATGCAGTTTTTAAGACCATGTAAATATACATATTATACTCCAATTTGGATTTTTAAAATTGATCCATTTTTGAGATACAGAATTTTGAAAAAAAAGTTAAAAATATTTTTTAAAAATCCAAAAAAAAATTTGAAATTTGTTTGAAAACAAAATTTTATTTGAACGATATATACGTACCTTCGAAAAAAAAATTACGCTGATCGGACTTTCAGTTTTTGAGAAAATCTAATAACAAAAAAACGGTTCTATGGGAGGTACCGTTTTGGAGCAATACAAATATTTTTTTGTGTACATAAAACACATGAATGTTTAAAAAAATTAAACTCGAGGAAGTTTAAAAAAATCGTTCGGGCCGTTTTTGTGAAAAAAAAAGTTTTGGTTTTTGGCCAAAAAAATCGTATGGTGGCTACCCTAAATTTTGATCTTAAAACAAAAATAAAAAAATTGGGATATGACTTTTTGCTCAAACCTCTAATTTTCAAATTTGAAGTCAATCGGACCTGTAGTTAAGCCTGTAGATGCCTGTAAACTTTCCGACAGACAGACAGACGGAATCGCCGGACCCACTTTTTTCGACTTCTCTATCATCGTAATATCATATCTCATCCTCATCTCAAATTTTTTTTTTTACGAATTCAATACTTGCCATATATGTATTCTTTATGTCGCAACTAAAAACAGTGGAAACAGAGCATACTTAGTTTTGAAGTAAGCGCATCAGAAAACCTATTTTTTCTATAAAGTTAAGTGATTTCTGAATAATTTTTTTATTTGAAATCGATTATTGTTATGAAAAAGTATGCATTATTTTTTTTTCTGGCAAGTTTGGCCAAAGTTATTTTAGAATCTTGATAAGCTGCGCCAATTTTTTAATAAAGATGCCATGGTAGTGTCCATACATTTTTTTATAACCCCGATGGCTGAAAGTGGACTGCACTTAAAAAAAAAAAATTAAAATTGTATGGAAAAAAACTTTTTTGATTCATTGTGGTGAAAAAACCGCTGAATGTTTGGAATTTTTGGATATTGGGAAAGGATGCTATACGTCTTAGGATTCTGACGAAAATATAAAACAAATATGAAAAATTGTGGTCACAGTAGTACAAAATGACAAGAGAGATAATTTTTTTTGGAGAATTTACATTTTTTGTTGTAATTTGTAACTAAATGGCGTTTGATTTTTTTTAAATATTTTTTTCCGTGCAGTGATGAATAGGGCAACCCCCTGGTTCCGACTTATCGTTGAATTTTGGGACACCCTGTATATAGGGATTTCGAATTATGCTACTAATGCAAGAAAATCGTACACTCGGGCGAATACGTGTTTGTTTTTTATAGATTATTTTATTTTACACGTCAACAATATGAAAATGTTTATCAGTCAATATTTTCAATATTTGGGCCCCCACGAAAGCGTCTGATTAAGTTTTAGGGTCAACACTCGACCCGACTTTTTTGCAATAACATCGACAATGAGTAAGCCTCAAATAACCGTTCGACTGACTCTTGGTGGTCGTTTTGCACGGAGGTAAGGAGGTATGGGTATGAATCTAAAGCAAGAGACAAAAATATCCAACTTAAGTACCATGAGCATAGGGCATTCGAACAATAATGAAAGTGGGCGCGGCTATGGTCCTATTTCTAAACAAGAAGTTTCGATATCATTTTTCAATATTTACAAATATTTAAATGAATGACACATACCTTAATAAATTATTATGAACAAAAATATTAAAAATTTAAAATCTGTCTAAAAATCAAATATTAAAAGCGCATACAATTTTTGATAAGCCCACGATCAAAAAACAGTCCACTCGCTGTAACAAACGTGCGATTTTAGAACCGCGAAGACTCCGTTAACTGACGTGTTCTACTTTCATTAAATTCATGGGAGTCAAAAAGTCATAACCCTTCAATGTTCACTTTTTACAACTTAAAATATCACAATCAGAAGGCATCTATAAACTTTTTATTGTAAATTCCCTAGTAAATTCTCCTCCTCTCAGCCTTTGACCAAATTTTCCAGGTCAACCCACCCTTTTCGATTGAATTTCGATAAAAAAAATAAGCTGTCACATTAAATTAAAGCCAATCTATTGCTTACGCGCTCGAGTTCTGTTTGTTTACAATATTCCTTCCTTACACCAATCAATTAGTGTCACAATGTCATGATAGTTCTCGTTACTTTCGTTTCGTCGTCTTCCTCTGTGCCAAATTTATTGAGTCATTCAATTGAAAGTGTTTCCATGTCATGTCCAACGCACACTCAAATTGTCGTTCTCTTTCTCTGTCGCTCTTTGTTATTGTCATAATGTCATGTGCGTGCCATAAGCGATTATGACATTAAACTACACACTTCAGCTTAAAAAGAAAGAAATGCCAAAGAAAACAATCTAATTTTGCAAAAAAAAAGAAAACAAGGGTTTTCTTATGAGAGAGCTTTTGACTGTTCCGCATTCACATAAATGCTAACGGTAAACTGCTGACAACGCTCTAATTGCAATTTATCAAGCAAGAATAGCAAAGAACAGTTACAACGACTTAAATGTGCAATTGGGGACAAACGCACTCTTTGGCACACACCCCAAAGCTTCAAAACAGCCAGAAAGGTTGCCAAGTTGGTTAAATTTATTAAAAGCAAGGTAAAAAGTGTCAAGATAAAATTCAACTTAAAAAATTAAACACATTTCGTTTTCAAAAAATTTATCAGGTTGAAAAATGTCGGCAAGGTGGCAACATTGCTTTGTTCAAAGTAAATCTTTCAACCGTTCCTGAGGCTTTTTTTACAAAATGCTTAAAGGCTTTTACGTAACATGAAACTCTGATTGCTCAGTTCGTTGGTATGAGACAACACATACACACACACACACACACCCGCTCAGACGACTATTCAGTGCTGTAATGAAAATGAGGGGGAGGGCGTTGGGCGCCAGGATGAGTCAAGCAAACGAAATGCCCCCAAGTAACTTGAGAATGATTTGCGAAAGTGGGATAAGCTTAAGTCAGCACTTTAGCTGGTGAATGCATCAAGTCATCGTCGCATCATGAAAGTTGTAAAGGTACAAATACCCCTGAAACAGCAACTACGAATAAACGAGGAACAGGGAAGGTGTTGAATATTGTTTTGCATTTGCTTTTCCACCCCCTAGACCGACCGATAGTGACACGACCCGATGCTATGATGATGCTATACGAACGAGTTACAAAGAAGCTTGCCATCTCGAGAGTACGACTAAATGACGAGAACATCAAACTCTAGTTTGCCTAATGAATTTTGTGTTCAAGTGATATATTTTGATGAAACTAGTACTTGCGATTCAAAATCCCGGACTCTCCCGGACAAATGAAGACTGTAAAAAGAGTACAAAACGAGGACAGAAGAAACACAAAAATTGCATATAAATATTTAAGTTCCTGAACCTTTTATTTTAATTTGTAAGGACCTGTTATCAAATCGAGGGCAAACTTTGAACCTCGGACTAACTAAATAAAAAATTTACTCTGCAAAAAACGTAGATCTCTTCACTTCGTAATCAAATATGTGATTGGGGTAAGACGTAAGATAAGTTCGCCTTGCAATTATATTTCTATAGAAGAACCTCAAGAAATTCCTTTAAACTAAAGAGTGCTTTCGTTGAGCCGTGGATTTGAATTGACCCTCGATTATACAGCTGCACAATGCATTCGGAATGCAAACATTTTTAGGTATGTTCTTTTACTTCCTAAACCTCCCGAAAACTCAATAAATTTCTTAAATTCTTACACTTTTCTGTACTTTAACTCAAGTTTTTTGTAAGTTCTGTCACTTTTGAAGGAGAAAAATATTTCCCCCATCTCTATTTGTCACGCAAATATTTTTTGCGGGAGATTTTATGTGTTCTGTCAAAGCATAAGAAGTACGATGTGAGATTTAGAAATTTAGATTGACAAGTGTTCACAAAATTTCACCCCACTCCGCAAAATTTGACAGTTTTCACAAAACTCCCAAAAAAGTGAAAGAACGGACTTAATGATACTTCTTTAAAATTCGAACTTTTAGTAAAACTACATTTAACTTTTGTTTATCAATTGCTGTAAGGTGGAAATCACAAATTAAAAACACAACAAACAAGCAAATGAACTGTCAAATCGAACAAAACATCTATTCCCATTTATTCACATACACGAAGTAACGGAAAAATTAAATTCGCGTTATCCGGAGGGTAAAGCACTATTCACATGAGCACGAACAGCGACCAATGAATGAACGAAAATTCGTCGATTTTGACATTTCTTTCACATGAGAGTTTTTAATTCGTCGCGAATGAACAACCAAAACACAAGGCAAGAATGATTTTTGAGGTTAGACGCGCGCGAACATTTTGTTCGCGCGCGTCAACTTCACTTTTATCGTTTTGTTGACAATTTGTCAAGAAATACGGCTCTTAACGTATCTAAAATCACTTTTCTTCAATCATTCGTCGTTCGTCGGTCGTGCTCATGTGAATAGTGCTTAAAACGTAAGTCAGTTTCCGATCTCTCTGTTTTGATTGTGACATAAATGATAGCACAAAAGTTACGTTCGATTACTAATTTCGTATCTTAAGTATTAGATCTATTCGTTCTTTGAATAACCTAAAGTTTCAGTAGTATAAGAGAATATGGTTATTCAATGGATAAAAAGAGTACAAGCCCGGACAAATAACAAAAACTATCCCGGACGTCCCCCGCAGAGTGAAAAAAGAGTACATGTCCGGAAAAACCCGGATTCAAGTGGACAAGGAAACAATGAGGCTTCAATATCTACGTGCTTGTAGCTTTGAAGCTCATCATCTTCTCTACTAGACGCTTGTAGCTAGAGACATTGTGATTAGACTGAAAAACTATAGTTTTGCCCCTTCAGAATGCATTGACACGTCACGCAAGAGAAGATTTTGCGGTAGTTTTATTATGCTATTGTTGTTGTATTTGCTGGTGTTGCGTTACCGTTGCTAATATTATAATTTTTCGTGTTTAATTTTTATCACGTGTCTTGTCATAATAGTTGTTAATTTATTTCTCTTTTCTGCTCTTTGAAGAGATCTTAAACTGATGCATGGGAGGTTAATTAATTTGAAAAGATGCGTGCATTTGAATAGTTTGGAAAATTGAAAAAAAAAATGCATGAAAAGTGAAATTTGATTTTTTTCTTTTAACCACAAATTAACAACTTGATGCATAAGAATTTTAGTGTGGAAATGCATTCATAGTGAAGGCCAGACGGGTTAGAAGTGATTTATTAAAAGTTCATGCTATAACCTGGGGCATTTTTCGGTTCTCGGTCTGTCATGAAAATAGAGAATTTAATATATTAGCAAGGGGTGACCTAGTTCTTAAAATAAATTCTTTTTAAAAAACGAAGAACACCTAATTAAAATGTGTACTCTTTGGAAATTCGACTTTTGGTTGGTTTGATTCAGTCTGAAATGTTGACAAGTACGTATTTCTTCTCTCAACTTAAACATGTTGTTTTGCCTTTTTGCTCCGACAATTTTAATAAGTGGATCTGGGGTAGCAAACAGTTTGAAAGAATGTTAGTTAAGCTTCTTATTTTGCAATGATCGAAACTTTCAGAGTTAACTATTGTAATATTCGTGGGCTACGTGCGAATTTTCCTGCTAAATATATATCCACCACACTGTCACTAACAGGCCAGCTATTTTGGCTCTGAGTTAAACCCAAGTAGGTGAGAATTCTCATCGTACTGAATTTCTCATTCATGGGCATAGCTTATTGTCATTATTCTTCCTCCACCATGGTCTCGCCGTTTACATCAGGAATGACGTCGCTTTTCAATTTCTTCCACTTCTTCCTGCTTGATCTAACTCCTTTTTCAATTTTATGTTGAACCACAATGTTCACCTAAAATATGGGCACATCATTCACTATTGTTTTCTTTATCGAAGCCCACTTCTCGCGAATTTGATGTTCTCTCTGACTCCATTCAGAGAATTGTTTCCTTCTATCTTCACACTGAAATCGTTATTACGGGCAGTTTCAATATACAAAATTCTTCGTGGCTTCTCCATTCGGGCCAGACAAAACCTGAAGGAATGTGAGCCGAGATCTTTGCTGAGTTAAACCACCTTACTCAGCTAGTTATTGAGCCTATTCGAGTATCTGACCATAGTGCCATTACTGCAAATTTCTCGTATCAGACAAATCCAGTTACACAAAGAGCTTCGAAGAGAATCGTGTGGTAATACGAGAAAACCAACTGGGGCGGTCTCAATAACTTCTCCCGGATCTGTAACTGGTCACTATGCTTCCTCGATAGTGACGTAGACTCCAGCGCAGATATGATTACTAATATGATTATTTTGGGATGAAAACTTTTATCCCGAATAGTAACCCCCTAAGCATCCAACTCAAAGAAAAGTCTTGGTTTGATTCAAGCTGTAAAGATGTTAGGTTATGAGGGGTGTGCACAGCGTGGACTGCTGCATACACGGGGGCCTATTGGTCCGTTGTGATCCCCTATAAAAATAAAGGTTAGAATCGATGCTATTCAAAGTTGTCGATGACCGTAGACCGGCTCGTTAACGAACTAGCCTGTGCTATCTGTAATTTCTTCATATTTGCCATTGAGACCTGTGCTAGATCATCCAGTTCTCCAACAAACCTGTTCCCAAATGACGGAGTCGGTTGGTTTGGAGGTTCGGACAGTCGCAGAGCAGGTGTTTAATGGTTTCTATTTCCTCCTCATCCTGACAGCTCCTACAGAAATCGGGTGCAAAAGCTCCTATCTTGTTGGCCATTGTGCCAATGGCGCAATGACCCGTTAGTACACCTATCAGGATTTTAATGTTCCTTTTACTCAGCGATAAAATATACCGAGTTTCCTTTTCATTAATGTTAGGCCATAAACTTCTAGAGATTACGCAATCGTCCCTGGATTTCCAGGAGTTATTGATCATCTCCTTTGATTTAAGGTCTATCTTTCTCTTGAGTGCCCCAATCGGGACATGTGGTCCCCTACTGCTTCTGACCCTTTCCTGGCTAGTTCATCTGCTATTTCGTTCCCTTCTATGTTGCTGTGCCCAGGAACCTAGCAGAGCTTAACCTGGTTAGTGTTATCAGGGAAAAAGAAGTAAAGTTCCGGTGTTTAAGATCCAACCCAACTGAGGAAAACTGGAACAAGTTTAAACAAGCCAAGAAGGACGGCAATGCCCATATTCGACAGACCAAGTTTTTACAAGACCAAAAATTAAGACAAAAACTTCTGCAATGTCCCAAAAGCAGTAAGAATTTTTGGTCATTTGTAAAAAATATGAAGAATTCTTCTTCCTCGGTCCTTACGCTCGTTGACAATGACAGTCCAGTTGTTAGCTCTCTTGCGAAGCTAACGTTTTTGCTAGGCAATTCGACACCAACTCTTTAATGCCAGAGAGTATCATGACAGTCTCATTTCTTGAGCGCGTCAATTCCATGGGAGAAATCTTCTTTCGCACTCGTGCTGTGGCGAGGGTCTTAAAAATCTCAAAGTACACAAATCCGCTGGCCCGGATGGTATCCCAGCTTTTGTTCTGATGAGGTGTTCTTCAACGCTGGCAAAACCCTTGCGTAAGCTTTTCCATCTATCCTATTCTTCTGGGCTCGTTCCGTGCAATTAGAAAACAGAATTTCATAAGCCAATTTCAAAAAAGGTGAATCTTCTACTCCCTCCAATAATCGTCCTATTGCACATACGTCCCTTCTTTCTAAGGTCATGGAAACGTTGATAAACTATCAGTTCAAGTAATATCTCGAAGACTAAAAGCTTCTTAATGACCGGCAGTACGGCTTTCGCAGCAACAGGTCCACTGGTGATCTGATGGATTATCTCACCGAACAGTGGAACAAATCCTTACATCGTTTTGGAGAAAGTAAGATTGTTGCACTTGTTATTTCAAAGGCATTTGATAAAGTTTGGCATCTTGCTTTTTATCGATAATGCGTGCTTTTGCTATCGACGAATCCCTCCTTTGTTGGATTCTAAACTTTCTTTCGAACCGTTCAATACAAGTTGTATTGGACGGATTCAAGTCTGAAACCCACAATATAAATGCTGGTGTGCCCCAGGGCTCCGTTTTGTCTCCAACCCTCTTTCTCATTTTTATTAATGATCTCTTGTCTGTAACTTCTAATCCAATCAATTGTTTCGCTGACGATAAAACCCTTCGTTTTTCTTATTCATTTCCAGACTCACATCCCTCCTCTTCGGATGTGGAACTGCAACGGCAAAATATGATAAGCTCATTAAACTCTGACTTACACAGCATTGTACAATGGGGAATACAAAATCGCGTAGAGTTTAATGTTTCGAAAACCCAATGCTGTCTTGTATCGTTGAAGCGAGATATACACCCCCCCCCCTGCCACTGTCCATGAGTCGCACTTGCATCAATGGGACCGAATATCTCGAGATTCTCGGTATGTGCAACACTCCACCTCTTGTGGAACGAGCACATATGCGATGTCGCCAAAAATGCTGCAAGATGTTTAGGTTTCTTAAAGCGGTGCCAGGATCTTTTTTTCTCGTGTCCAAAGTTTGCGAAACATTTTCATCTCTAGGCTGGTGCTCCAGCTACATATTTAAGCCTCTTGGATGGTAGATATTAAAAAAAAGAGCACTCTGTTTTTTCGTTTCTTCAACGGTAGCTGCTCTAGAGAAATAGCCAATCACATTCCTTCCCTCAAACAATTTGCCCGTAATAGTCGCGTTTCTAGGAATGCCCATCAATTTACCCTCGATCCCAACTTCGGACTCAAGTATAGAGAATCATTTTTTAGCCGTTCTACGCGAATTTGGAACTCTCTTCCACACTCTGTCTTTCCCAATCATTGCAATGTTCAAGAATTCCAGGCCAATGTACACTGACACCTCCTTTCCAACCCCTTCCGTTCTGCCTAAAGCACTCACTGTGTCTCTGGCAAATTATAAAAAAAAGGTCCTCAGACCTCAGACCGTTCGGCACCCCCTTGCTTAAGTGCGCTGAAGTGAAAAAAACTAAAAACGTATCTGGAACAGTCGTAACACTTTGAGTGCATTAATAAGTTATTACTTGCGTTCCAAATAATTTCAACGTTTCAAAAAAAAAAAAAAAAACTCAATTCTTATTGGCGAATTTTGGAGCCAACTGTCTGAACTCTTATGACAGCCTCATCAACAAAAGTATCATTTTCTTTCCCATCTTTGTCCAATTTGTTTAGTTTTCTTTATGACACTACCATTCTTCTCGAATCCATTGAACCGAAAGAACAAATTCATCTTTAATTGTTTATATCCCCTTGTCTTCGTTAATTAAAAGACACAAACAATCAAAATCGTCAAAAAAAGACGAACAAAAATAACAGCTACTTTGTGTCATGCTATTTTAATATGACAATGACCATAAAACTTGGACATATCAACTCTTTCAATTCCCGATGTAAATACTTATTCAATGCAATGTCAGATTAACTGTCAGTCTACTTTTGATAATTATTATGGAAGCGATACCCAGCAAGTGTCCAACAAACCAGATCGAGTATCTAGTTCGCAGAAAGTCATATCAGAAACTATTTTAGAACCGAACCGAACAACACTAAGTATAGAGAACAGAATTAGGTGAAATTGAAAATCAAAGTTTTGCCGTCAAAACGAGAAAATAACTGAGTAAAGAGAGGATGTTTATAGACACAAACAAGAAAAAAGTATAAATCAACCTCACGTGTTAATAATTGCAGATTCTCATTCTGGGAGCATCATAAACATGTTTCTATCAGTTTTTTTGAATCAGGTGCTTCTCTCAAATCGGAGCTACTAACTGCGATCAGTCTCTGAATACATTCGTTCTCGATTTCATGAAAATTTAATCCGATAACTTTTTATTATTTGAGATTTTAGATGTTTGGTGCGATCATAATTTGATCAGATCACGATTTGTTGACATTTGAGTGTTGAACTAATGGTTCCGGACGAGCGCGACCGGTTTTCAATGTCAAATTTATTTTGAAGAAGTGTATTGAGCTCAATCGGTTTTATCATGTGTGTTTTTGTAAACATGTCATCAATCAAATTATCAGATACTAATTGAAATCAATTATTTTATCGAGCTACTTGAAATACACTTATCGAAAAACTTTTGCTGAGGTCCATTTAAACCGTCATCGCTGCTGGTACGAAAATACAAAAATACACTTTTTGTTTTAATCTCATTTTGTGGATATTTTCCCTCATTTTCTATTTACGTTCGAATAGAAAAAAACATCATTCTCTTATCGCAGAAAAAATATGTTTGCTTAGTTTTGTAGAGACTCGGTCACTGTTTCGTGAAGAAAATGAATTTAGAACAACTTGAGTGAAATTAATTGAAAAGAAGCAAAAAAAAAAAGTCGACGATCTTGGTTTTTAGTTGATTGTTGTGTTGTGGTTATTCAAGTTGATGTTTTCTCGAGGGACTTCTCTGAGTTCGAAAATTTTATATTTTTTGATCGCCGAGCACAGGTCAAAACATAAACATTTTGTAAAATTACGTAATGATTAATGTATTTTTTCGAGATTTGATGTTTTAAGTGGGTGTTTTGAGTGCGCAGTCGTGTTTTTTTTTTTCAATTTTGAATCTTTTTTCGGTGTTTATATTTTTGATTTTGTTGTGATAGTTTCGTTTTCTCAAAGTGCCGATGACAGTTTGTGGGTTTTCTTTTATCTTTTATGTTCGGTGCATACAATTTATGTCTTCATTTGGTGAATGGTGTAAATTTATCAATTAACTTTTATTAATAAAAATGGCGGAGGATGCTGAGGATCGTTTTAGATGTTATTGTTGTGGTATGAATTATTTAAATTTGTAGTTGATCTCAACTGGCATAAATGAACTTATAGCTTTTTGTCTAATACTCAGCCAAATAATATTTTTAAATTAATTCTCTATTTTTGCATGTAATCAATAACATGAGCTTTTACTCAAAAATTTGTTTTTAGTTAAAAAACAAAAAAAAAACAAAGAACTCTGTACTTACTTACGAATTACGTGCTAGTATTGACTCTTCTACGAAATTTTACAAGTGTGCATATCGTGCCCTTAAGAAAACATAACAATGCAATTATAAGAAAACAAAGGTCTTTTGTGGATACACGATTTGGCAGATCGTGATTCTAAAAAAAATAAATGGTATATGTTATGAGTCTCCAGTCTGTTGAATGTGTTGAGTAATGGCAACACACTTGCAACATATTTACTATGAAAATGATGCGGTTTTAATAATTCATGGAAAAAAGTGGTCATTTAGAAAACGATAGGAAACCGTATTTGATTCTGATAAAAATTTGTAGCTTAAATTATATTGTTGAGTGTTGACAAACAAATGCCATATGGTCTTACGTATTTCCCGCTCTTTCAGACGGTTAGTAATTTGGGTTGTTCCTCATTTCGGGTTTGAGATTATTTTCTAACAACTCACAAAGAAACAACAATATCGACAAAAGAACAGCTTTCAATAAAAAAAAATCAAAATCCTAGTCTTGACATATTGTGGACCTGTATTTCTGGGGTAAGCCTTGACTTGGCGGAGTGGCTTACGAAGACTACTACTATGAAGCTTAGAGCTATGCGGTTGCGCAACTTGTTTTCGCAGAAGGGCTTCTCATGGTCGACAGGTCGAAGCGGAGTAGGCTGTTGCTGCTAATTACCCACCAATGAAGGAGTGTTCCCACCAAGACACCCCCAGTGAGCAACGGCAGCGAATGAATTTCTCTTATTTAGTAATCAACGGTGGAGTCTTCAGTTCCACGTTGGCTAAACTACTTGGTGAACATCTTTACGGGCTACTTCGACTTGTTTGAAGCCCAGGCCGTAGAAGGAGTGGTTTTTCCGGTTATTGTACTTGGAGTCACTTCAAGTGCCTCCAGATTGGGGTTGTACGTCGGGGTGACTTCCCGACTACGTAGAAAAGCACTAAGTTGCGAAGCAACAACAGGCATCGGAAACGGACAGATGCACTGATGATGACCCAAACAAATGTTCTAAGGACAACGAATTTCGGATATGCACGTGGAATGTTAGGTCCCTTAAAAGACCGCGTCCTGCTGAACAATTAGCGGAGACTCTCAACTGCTACAAAGCAGACATTACCGCTATCCACGAAATGCGATGGGATGGACCGGGCAAAAGGAGGATGAAAAACTGCGACACTTACTATGGTAATTGTTACCGAGAGCAACAACAGCGGCTCTTAGGATGCGGATTCATCGTGGGAAGCAGACTCATCCGAAGTAAGGCTAAATTCGGCAACATTAGCCTAATATGCGCGCATGCCCCCGCAGAAGAGATAAAGGACGACATTAAAGAATAGTTCTACGAGCTCCTCGACAAAACATATCAGCAATTTCCTAGCTATGATACTAAAATTGTCCTCGTCAATTTTAACACAAAGCTGGGAAAAGAGGACATCTTTGGTGGAACAGTCGGAAAGCACAGCATGCACAGACCACTTGCAACAACAGATTCAGGTTTATCGGTAGCAAGTACATGAAGATCTCTTGATCAATCAACTGTCAACCAGATTGATCACATTGCGATCGACGGAAGGCATTTGTCCATCATTCTAGATGTTCGAACTTTCCAAGAAGCCAACATCGATTTGGACACTATCTCGTCGTAGCAAGGTAGTACTACGAATATTCCGACAACGGTCAAAACAAGGAAATGCTGCAAGAAAATTCGACGTCGGACGGCTAAAATCGCAAGAGATCGCCAAGTAACCTCTTAAGGAGTCCTATGCCGCCAACATCAAGTATCGAAGACCAGTGCAACATTGCCAGAAAGCAGTTAGAGATGCCGCCTCTAATGTGCTTGATTTCACACAGCCACCAATACAAAACCCCTAGTTTGACGAAAAATGTCGGCAGATGCAAGCAGCCAAACAGGAGGCATACAAAGCGTCGCTGCATAGAAGAACAAGCGCTTTTCCCGAGCTCTACGAGCGAAAGAGTAGAGAGGAACGTCAGCTTCTCAGTAGTAAAAAAGACGAAGCATGAGAAGCATCCGTAGCTTAGTGGTTAGGTGCGTTGGCTGCTAAGCAGAACGTTGTGAGTTCGAATCCTACTCGGGCCCAAAGTTTTTATTTCATCTTTCACGGACACTGTCTCTTGCGAAGAACTGACAAAACTTCCAAGAGTATCATCTGTCATGAAAAAGTGCTTCTCAACTTTGCCGTTCGGAATCGGCGTAAAATTTTAGGTCCCCTCAATTCTTCACACGCACCTAGAGAATTGTTGATGATAGTAAGCCACTTAGGGCTTGGCTCTTCAAGAGATGTCGCGCCACTCTATTCATTTTAATTTATGAGAAGCGTCGGATCGAAGATGTTGAGAGAGCCAACAGCAGAAATGAAGTTTGCAGGTTTTATCGGAAGGTAAAACAGATGGCTTAAGGTATCGAGCAAGAACCGATGGCTGCAGAGATAAACAAGGGAATATCATAGTAGAATCGCAGTCAATGCTGGGTATTTGGAAAGACCACTTCTGTAGACTGTATAACGGCGACGACGAACAAGATTCCGCCGTCAGGCCCTTCATCGGACACGATAATAGCCAACAATTCCGTGAACCCGACCTAGAAGAAGTGAAAACGGCTGAAATCCAATAAAGTATGCCCGATGAATGGAACCTCAGCATTATTTGCCCGATCCTGAAAAAGGGAGATCCTCTAAACTGCGCCAACTACAGAGGAACAAGTCTACTTAACATCGCCTACAAGATCCTCTCTGCCGTAATATGTGAACGTCTGAAGCCTTTCGTCAACAATCTGATTGGTCCTTATCTATGTGGCTTCAGACCAGAAAAGTAAACCGTCAACCAAATTTTCACTTTGCGACAGATCCTGGAAAAAACCTATGAACTCCAAAATCGATACCCAACACCTTTTCATCGATTTTAAGCCGCGTATGACAGCATCTACAGAGACGAACTGTATAAGGCTATGTGTAATTTTGGCATCCCTGCCAAGCTATTCCACTTGTGCAGCATGACGATGGAGATCTCACGCAGCGCTTTCAAGGTTGGCAACGATTAGGGAATCTTTCGATGTCAAAAAAGATTCAGACAAGGCGATGCACTGTTATGCGATTTCCTTAACATCGTTCTGGAGAAGATAGTGCAAAACTCCACCGTCAATACCAGAGGCACTTTCTTCCAAAAGTCCGTTCAACTTATCGCGTACGCCGATGATATTGAAATAATGGGAAGAACACAGCGTGATGTCAATGGCGCCTTTGTGAAAATTGAATTGAAGCGGCAAAAATGGTTAAGCGGTAAATGAGGGAAAAACGAAGTACTCGTATACGCTGTCTTCGAGGAAGGACACCCAACACTGACGGCTCGGGCAGAACGTCACAATAGACGCATACAACTTCGAGGTAGTAGAGGAGTTTGTCTACCTAGCCCCCGCTATTAACACGGGCAAGAACACCAGGGCTGAGTTCAGACGAAGAATAACTTGCAAAAACACGTTTGCCGGGTCAGCTTGTATGAAAATATATTTATAAATCGATTATTTATAACACCTCTTCTTCATCGTCATCATATTGTATCATAATTGAAGAGCATAATATTTATGTTACGTATACGCCACAGTGTCCATCGCCGAATTAAAAACTAAGCCAAAAGTTCAATATAGCATTTTTATCATGAGTTCACTTAATCGATATGTAAAGTCAACTCGATACTTCAATATTTGTCAGCACCACACAACTAAAGCTAATATTTACCCTCCAAACTTTAGACAAGTGTTTTTCTAAGGAGACGAAGAATAGCGAGTTAAAGTCTGCAAGTTAAGCCACAAAAAACAAACTAATTGCTTAATTATCCAAACAAAAATATGTTGCATGTCTGACAAACATTCAAAAAAATATTAATTATCAAAAAGTCTCGACACTATTGATTAAATGTCAAGAGAGTTAAGAAAGAGAGTCGCTTAATATGTTTCATGCTCACTGTATTTTGTATTTTGCTCAAAACTTGGTTTAAGCTTTCATAAAGCTTAAATATACTATGTACGTATGTCTAGAATCCAGTTAAAAATGACGAAACCAAAGCAATTTCGTTAAATGCATAAACACAAAACCGTTTCCTGATTTGACTCACAAAAATGAGAAATTATAATCTAAATCCCCTTCAAACATGAAATATGAAAAAGGGTGTAATGATTCTGAACGAAGTCTTAGGAAATCCACACGTAAACTGGTCAGACAAAAATTCTGCTCAAGTGACCTCCTAGGTTTTTTTCTAGTAGCTGATTGCGTTTGCTTAGGCTAAACACAAACCAAAGCGGACAAACTGTTTGCTTGTCGCAAGACAAAAAATCGTGTCGTAATTCACACCACACCGAGGACGACAAGGACAAAATATTTTGTCATTGTCGTATTCGGTGTGTTTTGCCAGCGGACAAACAAAGACGACAAAAATTGAAAAACAAAAAATAGGTTGCGTTTTCCCTTGATTTTATTTTGTTTCTTTATTCCTCGATGAATGGCACAAACACGAGAATTATCGAGAATCAGACAGACTGTTGGAATTTCATGTGTTTAATATACGGTATACATACATTGCCGTCTATTTCTCGTATACGTGAGACCTAACGGGATCCAAAAATGTAAACAAAAATGAACCACGTGGAGAGCGTTCCTACTAGGTATACTCTGCAGACACATTTTTGTATTACATGTGTATATAAAATTTACATATTACAGTCGAGTTTTCATGCACACTTCTTTGAAACCACAAACATCCACTCATAAGAAATCTCTACTTTTTTCTTAATTCTTCTTTTTCTTAATTCTTTTTACCATCACAACAACATTCATACCAAATTGCACAAAATACAACAAGAAATATCGCAATAAAATACAAATCCAAGTATGAGCAACCGATATGTCCGTTTGTCGAAATCTGTTTGTTTGTCTTGTTCACTTTGGTCTGTGGTTCTTCATAAGACGGTGTGTACTTTTAGGCGTCGACATTTTGTCCGGGACTGTTTGTCTTCTTTGGTGTGGTTTGCTCCTATACAACCCCATGTATTTACTGCAACTGACGAGCGGACAAGACTTTTTATCGTGTCGTGTCTGTTTCTGTGTGTGTTGCCTCATAAGAGCAATGGACCTGTGCCCGGGGAAGAGCAAACGTTTTATCCGCTTCGGTTTGTTTTTAGCCTTAAGGTTTTTTAAATCAAATTTTATCTTCTATCTCAGAGGTTAGTTAACCTCAAACAATGAGTTCAAGATGTTTGTATGACTGAAAGTTTCCAAACACATTTTTTATTTTAACCAACTGACAGTGCGTAGGTCGCTTTTACTTTTATACAAAACCTACTTAACTATTATGTAAGCAAATGTTTGTAATTTGTTCTTAAGAAAGCATGAGCTGGTCACCTCAATCCATACAGCAAAGTAGAAGAGGGTAAATCCATAAAGCAAACATTCCAAAGAACGAAAGTGTAATTTATTCCTCGAATGAATACAGTGTCTTCCTTACGAGAGGGAAGAACAAGGTGTCAAAAATACTACACACATAAGTTTACATTATGACGAAGACATTTTTCTTTTTGTGGAATTGGATTTTCTTGTGTGGTGTGGCTTTGGTATTATTAGAATTCATTACAAACGACGAATAAGGATGTTGACTTAAAAATTTATTATGGAACACTTCTGGTACGGACATATGGAAATCGACCCTTAACGAAAATGAAGTTGTTGACATGGATATTACTTTGAAATTGGTATGAACGATAATGAGTCAATATAACGTCATTTTTGCTAACAAGACATTTTCAAGTAATGTATTGACAAGGTGTTTTTGGATCTCCTATTAAAACCTTAAAAAAAAGTGTAATTGATGACATTAAAGGTAATCATTTTCTCATAATTTTCATTCCAGACAACGATGTTGAATTCGCACTTTCCGAGTCCAAAGCAATGGTGATGAGCTCATCCCGCCAACATGTCCTACAATCACAATCATCTGTCAACAGTACAGCCTCAATACAAACAGTTCTCCATCAAACCGATGGAACACTACAATCCTCATTAAGCCAACTTCAAACATCGATAATAAGCAACGGTTCTGGACAATCTCAATTGCATTTACAACATCAGCAACATCAAAACAACACATGCAGCAACAATACTAACCAACAGCAACAATTGTTGCAAACATCAATACACCAAAACCATCATCATCAGCCATCCGATAGTATAAGTTCGTTTTTGGAACAAATTAATCCACCAGTTGTAATGAGTGGAGTTAGTAATGGAACAGGCGAAAGTCCTTTAAATATAAGTGATGTTGCTGATTTGTTGCATCCGCAACATGCCATTATTACAGGTGATGCTTGATTTGACAAACTGTTGAAAGAATAAGCAATAATAATTTCATTTTGTTCTCTCTTTCTCTCTACTTTCTGTAGGTGGAAGATCAATAGAAGGCTGTCCACTAATAATATTTCCTGACAATAATAATTTCCACGTGCTAGAAGAAGCTGATTACCAAAAATTAATTTTATACTTAACTTCAGTGCCATCGTAAGTTTTTTTTATTTATTTATTTTTATTTTGTGAATATTGTTTCCGCTTTTATTCGCGAACACACCCTTCAAACAACAGCTGTTTGACTCTTAGCTATCTTGGCATTTAACAATATCGCCTAATATTTTGTGTTGATTCTTCATTTAAGGGATTCACATTCAAAAACATGTCTCAACTTCTGTCGTGTTGGTGAATTTGTGTATCGTAATTAGAAATTGTGAACATCACTGTGAGCCCATTTTTGTTTTGGCGCTAAGGGAAACCCCAGTACGTGAGAAATCCTATCCTTCTTAATTTCTCATTCATGAGTATAGCTCAGTGCCATTATTCTCACACTGAAATCGTTATTATGTGGCGTTTCCATTCGTGCCACTTTACTCAGCTTGTCACTGAGCCTACTCGAATATCAGACATTAATGGCCAAGCGCAAAATACTCTCCACTTGTTCCTTACGTCTGAACCTGAAAAATACACTATCAATGTATTAAGGCAAATCTGACGATAGTATCATATCTGCAAATTTCTCGTGCCAAACTAATCCATTTAAAGAAAAGCTACGACGAGAATCGTGTGGCAATACGAGAAAGCCAATTGGGACGGTCTTAATAACTTCTTCCGGATTTTTAAATGGTCACTATGCTTCCTCAATAGTTAGGTAAACTCCAGAGCAGATATGATTACTTTGGGAATGAAAACTTTTATCCCGAATAGGGTTTAAAGCATCAACCCAAATAAAAGTCTTGGTTTGATTCAAGCTGTAAAGAGATTATCAGGGAAAAAGTAGTGAAGTTCCGGCGTTTTAGAGCAAACCCAACTGAGGAAAATCGGAACAAGTTTAAACAAGCCAGCAAGACCTGCAATGTCCATATTCGTCGGACCAAATTTTAAGGCAAAAATTAAGGCAAAAAATACTGCAATGTCCCAAAGGCAGTAAGAATTTTTAGTCATTTGTTAAAAAAAAATAAAGAATTCTTCTTCTTCCTCGATCCCTACGCTCGTTGACAATGACACTCTAGTTGTAAGCTCGCTTGCGAAAGTAACATTTTTGCTAGGCAGTTCGCCGCCAACTCTTCGTTGCCAGAGAGTGTCATGACTCCTCCAGTTTTTAAGCGCATCAATGATTCCATGGGACAAATCTTCTTCAGCACTCGTGCTGTGGTGAGAGTCCTTAAGGATCTCAACATACATAAATTCTCTGGTCCGGATGGTATCCGCGCTATTGTTCTGAAGAGGTGTTCTTCCACGCTGGCAAAACCTTTGCGAAAGCTTTTCCATCTATCCTATTCTTCTGGGCTCGTTCCGAGCAGTTGAAAAACAGCATTTGTCCAGCCTATTCCAAAAAAGAGGCGAATCTTCTTCTACATCTAATTATCGTCTGATTGCACTTACGTCCCTTCTTTCTAGGGTCATGGAAACGCTGAGAAACTATCAGCTCAAGAAATATCTTAGAAGACCAAAAGGTTCTTAATGACCTGCAGTACGGCTTTTGCAGCGACAGGTCCACTGATGATCCGATATTCTATCTCACCGTAAAGTGGAACAAATCTTTACATCGTTTTGGAGAAAGTAAGATTGTTGCACTTGATATTTCAAAGACATTTGATAAAAGTCTTGCCATCGAAATGCTTGCTTTCGGTATCGATGAATCCCTCTTTTGTTGGATTAGAAACTTTCTTTCGAGCCGTTCAATACAAGTTGTATTGGACGGATTCTGGTCTGAAACGCACAATATAAATGCTGGTGTGCCCCAGGGCTCCGTTTTGTCTCCGACGCTCTTTATCATTTTTATTAATGATCTCTTGTCTGTAACTTCTTATCCAATCAATTGTTTCACTGCGGATTGTACCCTTCGTTTTTCTTATTCGTTTCCAGACTCAAGAGGAGGGATCTCTTCGGATGATAAGTTTATTAAACTCTGGCCTAAACAGCATTGTACATTGGGGAATACAAAATCTCGTAGAGTTTAATGCTTTAAAAACTCAATGCTGTCTTTTATCGTTGAAGCGAGATATACCCCCTTGCTACTGTTCAGTGGTATTCTTGGTATGTGCATCACTGACCACCTCTTGTGGAACGAGCACATATGCGATGTCGTCAAAAAAGCTGCAAGATGTTTGGATTTCTTAAGACGATGCAAGACATTTTTTTCGCCTTCTGATTTGGCTATCATCGACAAAACTTACATACGCCCAAGGCTTGAGTACATCTCTCACGTCTGGGCTGGTGCTCCAGTGACGTACTTAAGTCTTCTGGACAGTATCCAAAAAGAGCATTCAAAATGATTGGTGACAATACCATCATAATGTCTCATGTCCTCCCTATTTTTCCGATACTTCAACGGTATATATGCTCTAGTGAAATAGTCAGGTGCATTCCTCCCCTTAAGATATTCAGCCGTAATACCCGCGCCTCCAGGAATGCACATCAGTTCACCCTTGAGCCCGACTTCGGACGTACTGTCATGTACAGAGAATCGTTCTTTAGCCGTACTACACGAATGTAGAATTCCCTACCGCACACTGTCTTCCCCTTGTCATTTTAATTTTCAAGACACCTCCTTGTGCATCCTCTATCCTTTCCCTAGGTTTCGGAATGCGCTCATTGCTTATCTACTTTTTCGAGTTTGTAAAGGATTTGATTATTTTTTTTTTCTTTTTAGAATGCAAGATGCCGATCTTGGCTTCCACCTAATAATTGACAGGCGGAAAGACAAATGGACATCAGTCAAAGCAGTTTTACACAAAATATCAGTAAAATTATTTTCTAAATCAAATTCGACAATTGCTTCTTATTTTTAAACATTTATCGCCTTTCCAGATATATTTCCCTGGAATTGTCCATGTTGTGTATGTTTTACGGCCAGCTGGTCTGTTCCAAAAAGCAATCTCAGAAGTAAGTCGTTCTCTTTCGATTCAAACATTCTTAAACTAATATGTAACTTTGATTTTTCAGGTCAGTACAAAGTTTTCCAAAGATGAATATCGTTTTCGACTAGTCATATGTTCCGCTCTCACCGACCTACATGAATACCTGTCACAATCTCAATTGACATCCGACATGGGTGGTACCTTACTCTATTCCCATCACGAATGGATTCAACAGAGAATTGTTTGTTTTTACACAAAAAATTAACAATTTGATAATTCATTTTAAAACATTTCTTTTAGTCTTTGGAAAAATTCTCAAGTCTAACGCATCAAGTGTCAAACGAATTGGATATTTTCATTCAAGTTATTCACGATACAGAATTTCCAAATTCTGTTGAAGCAACTCAAAAGCTATTGGACGATCAGGGAGCTGACTACGAGCGGTTGAAGGTTGACAGATTTTATTCAAAAACAAAAAGAAGAATGTTACTAGATGAATCTTTGTCTTTATTTCTAGGAAGAAATATTAGGTGCAGCAAAACATGGTGAAAGCCTTTTGAGCAATATCAGGTCGAATGAGGAAATCAAAGAGTTTTCCGAAAGAACAGGCAACGTCAGCTCCATTGAGCGGTAAATAATAATTTTTAGTTTTATTTTTTCTTATTATTTCTATTTGTTATTATTCAAGTAGAAATTAATTAGCTTTTGAATTTATAAATGTCCGGGCATTGGGTTTGGTTAATTTGCCTTTCTTTTCTTTTTTAAATTAAATCTATTGACAAATATTTTTAATGGTTAAGTGATGACAAAAAATTGTTGGATAAAAAATATTTGTTTTATCTTTTTTTCTTGTGACCTGTGAAATATTTTTGACAAACGATTCTTCTAGTCGATTTGATACGGACCAATATTCAAGAAGAAAACACCACTAAAGAAATTAATCGTGGGAGAGTTCTGAACTTAAATAAACGATTTTGTAATTTTAATGAAATTAGGGAGACAACTTGTGGTTTTATCGAAGAAGGTATTCCTAATATTAGAGAGTGCCGGACATGTACAGTACATAGAAGGTGTTGGATGGTTTCCTATTCCTCCTCGTCCAAGCAGCTTCTACAGAAATCATTTGTGTAGACCACCAGCATCATGGCATGTCTATCTATGAGCCAGTGTCTTGTTTTGACTCTAATTGTGGAGCTAGTACTTTGTCTTTTCAGGGAAATCAAGCCCTTTGACCACTTCAGGTCTATGCTGGCCATATATATGTTTGGTCGCTAGGCAGGTGGTACCCTGTGACCGTCAGCATTTGTTAATTCTAGAGCATATTGTTTGAGAAATTTTGCATGTAGCAGTGGTGTTTCTAGGTTATGTCTTTGTGTAACAGTTAGCAGAAGTGTTACCGTTGTTTGGGAGCTCATAAGCTTTACTCTCTGTGCCCCGGCTCCCAAATGAGGTGTATGTTAAACTGTTTTGTCATTCTCTCATTCAGAGTTGATCAACAGACGTTGACTGTGAGAGAGTTTGTAGAGATAGACAGACAGTTTGTGTAGGTTAGTTCACAAATTGCAAATCTGATTGAGCTCTTAATATTTCTTTAATTGAGTCAAAATCTTAGTTATGGGCCAGTACCAAAAATCAACAATTTTAGCTGACCGGAAAAATCGGACCCAATAATTGTTCATCTCAGAAAAAACTGAAAATTTTGTTGAAATTAAAATATCTCCTATAGCTCAGAGGGATGTTGCTTTGTCGAACAGACCTAATGTCTTAAGTTTAATCGCTTGCTCCTTTACGATAAGGCTTGTTCCAGATGACCAAATCTCACTGAAATATCAGAGACGTCGAAATGTCAGCAAAAAACTGAGACCTCACCGAGATTTTTGAGATGAACATTTTTAAGGATCCGGATTTTAGTCAGGTATGTTCCACGTTATTATTTCTCTTCGTTTAAAGTGGCATTGAGATCTGAGGTTGATTTTGTCAGATGAAACTGGTCTATTTTAATAAATTCCAATTTTAACAATGACACATGTACAATTTTGATTGTTAATACTCTGGGAAAGGCATATTAATCTCATTACTTAGTTACTTTCTAAAGCTCTTGAACCTGTTCAGTCCGTGGGGGACTCCTAAACTTACATAGAACCTTCGTGTTTGGTTTCCGGAGATGTGTTACATCTCCCTCCAGCTCTTCCCTAGTGACCCTTTTTCTTCCTTGACTGTCCTCCGTCATGTGCTTCTCGAAGGCCCAGCTCTTCTTCTTCCTGGACATCAGACCAAACGTCGCTTTTGCTTTAACGATGCGGCAGATGACGTCTTGTTTGGTTTCACCTTCGATGGAGACGATACTACCAAGATATTGTAAGCTCTCTACTTCCTCCACCCGATGATAGAAAATAAATAGCCAAGACTCTCAATCAACAATTCTCGAGGTGCGTATGGAGAATCGAGGGGACCTACAATTTAACGCCGATTCCGAACGGCAAGTCGAGAAGCACTTTTTCATGACAGATTATACTCTTGGAAGTTTTTGTAAGTTCTTCTTGCCTCTTGTGAAGATGAAATAAAAACTATGGGCACGAGTAGGACTCGAACCCACGACGCACGTTTTGCTTAGCAGCCAACGCACCTAACCACTAAGCTACGGACACCACACCGATGATAGAAAATATTAATTCGGGAGGATGATCGGATTCTCCTTGAGCAGCAGTTATTCGAGTCTTTAACTTTTTGCGTTAGTTGATCCTTGCCCAAGATTCTTCTGAAAGCCAGGTGTTATTGCCTTCTTCCATGCGACCGACTATTTAATCAGCACCTGATATGGAAACATTGTTCACAGTACTCCGATGGCGTTCGATGTCGTCATGTCTCATTCCGTGAGACAGAAGACTTTCTTGGCTGGAACGTCGTCGTCCATTCGCTCGATGTGGCTGAGCCAATGTAGTCGTCTTTTCTTGGCTCTCTGGACTACATCCACAACTTGGTACAGCTAGTACCGTTCTCGGTTTAACCTTCTTCTCCATTCGCCATGCATACGGGACCGAAAATCCATCAAAGAATTTTTCTTTCGAAAGTGCCCGGTATCAATTCGGCCGTGCCGTAGAGTAGGACTGGTAAAATCAAAAATTTGTATGGCAGACACTATGTCTTTCGAAATAGCAGTTTTGAACCCAAACCGAAATAGCAGCATCGCTTCCCTGGGGTAATATTTCGTCGGTTGTTCACTAAGGTGTCGATTGTGGGATTGGTGTTTGTTTCAAGGTGACGTTTTGTTCTAGGCGGTGGACAGATGTTCTTTTGTTTGCTGAAATGCTGATAGCATGTACTTTGTTTTGTCCTCATTCACTTCAAGGCCAACGAGTTTCGCCTGTTCTTCAATCGCTGTAAAGGCCTGAAGCACAGCTCTCTTAGATCGACCGATGTTGTCTATGTTGTCCGCATAGTCTAGAAGCTCACACCTGCCTTGCACACTATCGAATCCAGGACTATGTTGAAGAAATCGCATGACAACACATCTTCTGTTTAAAACCTTTCGCACACTTCACTGCATATTTTTGCGGCACAACTGGATCAGTTTGTTCGGGATCCCGAATTCAGACATCGCCATCATAAGCGCTTGGCGGTGGATGCTATCACGACCAGCTTTCAAGTCGATGAAAAGATGGTGGGTTTCGACTTGAAATTCGTTGGTCTTTTCCAGGATCTGCCTCAGTTTGAATATTTGGTCTATCGTTGTTCAGCCTGGCCTAAAGCCGTCTGGTACGTGCCGATTATTGTGTTGCAGAACGGTTTAAGACGCTAACACAGTGCGTTTTATAGGATTTTGTATGCACCATTAAGCATGACAAAGGATCTCCTTTTTCGACCAGTCAGTCGGCATGCATTCTTCCTCCCACACTTTTTGATGACTTGGTGCATGCGGTTCATCCAAATACTTCCTCCATATTTAAAGAGTTCTGCAGGAAGCCATCCAACCTGGCGAGCTTGATATTCTTAAACTTTTGGATGGCTCTTTCTACCTCTTCTTTTTCGAATCAATGTTAGTCGTTCATTCAATGTCGTATTGTTCCAAGGGCCAAAATATTTTGAACTCAGAAACTGTGCTTAACCCAAATTACTTATTTTAATTCCTTATTCTTTTCTCCACTTAAAAAGAATTCAAAGTTGTTTCAATTTAGCCCTTAAGATATAGCTTACTTGTGAAGTCCCACTTTTTTTTTGCTTTTAACAACTCCCACAGACGTGGTTCAACCCCAACCCTACTTTTTTAATCAAATCTCCAACAATCTGTTCATGTACAAATAGGCAAAATATTTTTTCTTTTAACGACAAATTTGTTCCTATTCCACTATCCAACAATTTTTTGTCATCTCAATGTTTGAATTTCTAAATTATAGCTCTGCACTGGTTTTGTACAAATTTGATCAAAATTCTACCAAACAAAATTAATTCCCTTAAAAAATAAGTTTAAAAATTAAATCCATATTTTTATGTCCGTGTTAAACATATAAATAAAATTGTTTCCTTAAATTCCTTACTTTAAAAAGCAAATAAAAGCTCTTCTTTGAGCTTTTTTATGTGTTGGCGGTTATGCATGTGTATAAAAAAATATTGTGTTCAATTTTCGTTGAAAATTTGTTTATTTAATTATCTTGACGTTGTTTAATGCATGAACTGTCTTTAACATTTGATTTTCTTTTGCAAAAAACAAACACTTTCAAACACACAAACAAAATATGCACTTTCAAGACACACAAAAAAAAAAAACAAGTTTTGAAAAACCGAAATTTCATTAAAATACCATATTGACTGGCTTAACATTTTCAAAACCTGTTCACTTATTTTTCCATTCAATGCACAGCTATTTTAAACACTTGCTTCAATGGGGGGAGGCACAAGCGAGCGCTTAATTTTATTATTTCTCATTTTTCAAAATACTCTCAATGTGGCTCATTAAATGTCTTTCATCTTTGAGTTGCTTAAAACATCCACAAAAAAAAGAAACAAAACACTCTTTCCACAATCAACAAGAATACACAAACAACTTATTTAGATACTTGGTTTTTTTTCTAAAATTATTCTAAAATTAAAATTTAATAATTTTTGGTGGTTAGTTTTTTGAAATTGGAAAAAAATTAAACAAAATACAAAAAATATTATGTTCAAGTCTCTCACACATTCATCGCTCATTGTGAACATATATTGTTGTCTCTCCTCTTTTTTTTCTCATTCTGTTTGCGACAAAACATTGTTTCGTCGGGTTTTTTGCACCGCGTTAAACAAAACTATTAAAATTCAATCTGACCGAAAAAAAATAAAATAAAAAATCGAACACACCCCAACCTTAAACAATAAAATAAAATCAAAAAAAAAAACAAAAAACAAAAACACAAACAGACCCAGTGCAGGGAATTTAATGATGAAGCAACAGCAAAATGTTGCGCAACATATTGTTGATGATTGTCGCGATTATCGCAGACTTCTGGTGCAACTGGAGGAGACCGAACGACGTTTCGATGAATTTTGGAAGACCCACAAGAATCGGCTTAAACAATGTCTAGAACTTAGACGATTTGAACAAGATTTTCGAGAGTTGCAAGTGAGTTTTTCTAAAAAGTGTCTCGAGGTTCAACTGACAATCTTTTTGTTTACAGACAAATTTCGATGTTCATCTGAAGACAGTTGCTGACATGACAGAAATTGGCGAAACTGTCGTAAGGGTGGACACACTGATCAAAGAAACTAAAGCTTTCCAAAAGATGTGCGAAACCGATATAGAACGGGCCGAGCAGGTCATATCGGCTGGACAACAATTGATTGGCATTCGGGGAGCCTACCCATGGGAGATTGTTCAACCCAAATGCGATGAATTGGCTCGGGTTTGTGATATAATTCAGGAGCGGTTGGGTAAGCGGCTGGAGATTTTGAGCAAAAATCGAGAACTTATGGAGAGAGTTGAAAAGGTGACTTCCATAGCCGGTATTCTATGGCAAATAGCGACTGATCGTTGTTTTAAAATTTGCAGGCTAATAAATGGTGTGCCAATGGCGTCGAACTCCTTGCCACGCAACGCATTGAAAAATGCTCAGTATCAGCGGAAATCGCCGATAAGAGTTTGCAAGAGATCCAAGCGTTCATCGCCTCAGCGTCGGAATTCAAATTGTCTAGTCCTAAAGAATTTAAGAATCATTTCCTCGAAAGTACAACACCGGAGACCAAAGCCCTAGTCACTCAAGTAAGTTTATCAAATCTCGAATCCTACTTTTTCATCATCATGACTAATATTCCAATGGCGCGCGATATGCAGATGCACGTCAGCCACAATCAGTGCAACTGCGTCTGCTTCTGTTTCTCTGACTTGGATATCTGTATACAACTCTCCCTCTCATTTTCTCTCTGTTATCATAGAATCCCCCTTCTCTGCATATTAACATCCCCAATTTGATCCATAAAAGTTCGGACAAGTCAAGTTAACAATGGAAATGAAAAATGTCACTGATTTATTATTATTTGTTGGCTCTCGTTAGTTCATTACACACAGCGACACAGCCAATGTGACAGCTGTTTTTTCATTGTTGTTGTTGTAATTTTTGTTGTTGATAGACTCGGTTTTAAGTGGACGCGCTTGACGAATGAATGATTAATTTAGCATAAATGCAAATCTGGAGTAGATTGGCCATTCAAGTGGTTCTCGAGTTGATTGCATCTCTCCTGAGCAGTCAGTGGTTCAGTGTTGTTCTCTGTTTTGTGCCTTTCATTTACTTATCAACAAGATAATTTCTTAAAAACAGTGATATCAATTTTGAATAAAATGTGTAGGTTATGGCTTTCAAGTAAAAATCAAAATCGGTTCCTTGTGTTTTGTTTTTCCAAGCCAGAGAAACCTAAGCGTAAAGTAAATGAGTCATGTTTTGCGCGTATATAGTTTTAAGTTTGATAAATTTCTTCAGAAATAAAACATAAAGCAAAGGCTTATCTTAAGTGAAGCGTGCTTAGGTTGATTTTTGTACGCAATTAAAACCCTAACAAACGCGACGCAGTTTTTAAAGTAGCCCGACTTTCCGTTTTTTGCGATAATGTTTTATTTTAAATTCCTTAATAGCAACAAAATTAAATGAACTACGTTTCCAGTTTGGAAATATCGAGACGCGTTCAGAGATCAGTGAACGAAAGTTAGTGAGAAATATAGGGAGATTAACTCTCAAGTGAAAATGGTTGAATACAAAACAAAGCAAGATTTCATCCCCTTTGTGACCTTTGTGTAACATTTTCAAGACTGGAGATACCTATCCCCAAAACAAAGTGAGTTGTTTTAACAAAAGTGAAAATATGAGAGTGTTTGTTTTTGTTGTAGGATCGGAAATTCGGCTAGCATCATCAACTATTTTTGTGTTTTGTGTCGGCATAAAAAAACATCAAAATATTTAAAAAAAAAATTGTCTTAAATGCAAATTTGCTAAGTATCTGAAGCACTCAGACAAGGAGGTGCACTAGTACCCCAGTGCCATCTTGTGAAATTTTATAGAAACAACGGACTACAGAAGTTGTAAGTCTTTTAAAAGTTACTCTTGACATAGATACATCCAATTCACCCTTATCCCAATTCCGGAATTGTCGAAAAACAGATTGGACAAAATATAGGACAACCCTTAAAAGTCTGATTAAACCAGAACTTTTTGATCCTCCCCTCTGCGCTCTTGAACTCGACCAAAAAGTAGCTAGCAGCAGCCCTCAATGCAGTCGTGGAAACTGCCTGCCCCCTTAGTACAGTGCGGGGAAAGAGTAAACTATACTGGTGGGCTGCTGAACTAGAAACACTTAGGAAAGGTTGTAGAAGACTTTTCAATTTTGCAAACAAAAAAAGTCTAGAAACCCCCAAGATTGGTATTCCTATAAGAAATCCCTCAAAAAGTATAAAAAAGAATGGTGCCAGTGCAATAACGCAGAGCGAAAATATAACGCCGAATTTTGAAATTCGGCCTTATTTCACTTTGCTAAAGTGAAATAACGCCGAATTTTAGCGTTCGGCCTTATTGTCACTTTGGCAAAGTGAAATAACGCCGAATGCCAATTGAGAAATAAAGCCGAATGATAGAAAACAAAGAAGCCGGTTCAATTTAACTTTTGCAAAGAGCAATTAAGCTGTGCTTAACGACAAAAGTCCCGAATGTAAAAAAGGTGTTTAACCTTTAATGAGAATCACTTAATTTATTTGTACTTGTCAATATTATGTACAAAAAATAAATGTTCATGGTACATAAAAAAGAAAAGAAATTCTTTAAATCCTGTATACGCATTCGACAAAATGTTGGTAAACAGCATTTTATTTTTCAAAACTGTTGTCGTTTCTTTTAATTTGAAAAAGCAACCACTACATATCTTGTAATATCACTAAGGGGTTTTCAGAAGCAAAAGCTGCACTTCAATGATTCATTTTGATCATCTTTTTCACTCACGGGTGTGAAAATAAAAAAATTCGCGCGAATTTTTCTAGTAAAAATGATAGCAAAATCACATAATAATTAGATTTGAGACTGAGATACATTACCCATTTCGCATAAGACCCAAAGTGAAATAACGCCGAATCGGCATTATTTCACTTTCCCATAGTGAAATAAGACCGAATGCTAAAATTCGGCGTTATTTCACTTTATCAAAGAATTTCAGAATTCGGCGTTATTTCGCTCGGCGTTATTGCACGGCACCAAAAAGAATTGATTAATCGCCAAGAGATCCTCATGGAGATCCTTCTGTAGCTCAATAGGAAGGAATAGGCCCAGTAGTCTTAAAAACTCAGATGGTGCATGGACCAACACTTGCGAAGAAGCGCTAAGAATCCCAGGTAGCTCCAAATCCGTTAATACAACAAACCTTCCCAGGTCTGGTTTTTCCCCCAAAGTCTAGTGACAAAAGAAAAATTCACATGGGCCCTGAAGAGTTTCAAACCTTATAAGCCTCCAGGTCCAGATCAAATAATACCAGCTGAGCTACAACTTACCAGCGACATAACTTTGCCCATCATTAAGATGATTTTTAAAAGTGATCTAGATCTGGTCCTATATACCTCAGCGATGATGGAAAGAAGTAAATGTAGTATTCATCCCAAAGCGGGAAAATGCTCGCTTGTCATCCCAAAAGATCTTAGACCTGTTAGCCTATCATCATCCCATTCTCAATTACCATTGATGAGAGACCATCTATGTCTCAGCATGCTTACTACAAAGGGAAATCGGTATAGAAACAGTTTTGTGTATTGTGGTAAGAACTATTGAATACTCCCTAGAGCAAAAGGAATTCACTATGGTTGACTTCCTGGACATTGAAGGTGTTTTCAACAACGATGACACATCTGCTATTACTTTTCAATTCTGCTATGACGAACCTGAACGTCGAATACTCACTTTGTCGGAGAGCCACTTTGTAGGATTGAGGTTAAGGATCATGTCTTTGATCTTGAATTCTGAGCGATCCTCATTACCATTGAAGAACTTTCTACCTAAGTGGAATGCTCTTTTCCAACCAGGCCAGACAATGGCAGAGAAAGTGTGTGACTGTTTCTTATCATTCCGATACTCACAGCTACGGCAGAAAGAGTTATGTGGTAACCCAATTTTGCCGCATGCTCCCCTATAGGCTAATGCCATGTGCAGGTAGCAACAATCCTGTCATGCCTTGATTTGGAAATTAAATTTATTGATGTTGGTTTGTAATAGGCAGGCCAGATTTTTCTAGATATAACGCAACTCATTAAACTATTCCACCTTTCACCTGTAGTTTCTTCTGATGTGTAGGATATTGCCCTTCAGAACTCCAAGAGGAGCATATACTTTCACCACCAATGAGTTGTGGAAGGCTGATCCTTGCCAAGCTAGCTCATCTGCCTTCTCAATTCCCTCATAGCCCCTATGGCCCGGTATCCAGATTAGAGTGACGCTCATATCAAGTTCCCTGAGTTTGCATTTTTTGCAGTTTTGCTGGACCAATTTAGAGGATGTTAAAGCTGAATCAATGGCTTTAATAGCTGCCTGACTATCTGTTAGTATAGCTTTTTCGGTTCTATGCAAGCTTCCCTTATCGCTATCAACTTTGCCTGGAATACACTGGCAAAGTCGGGAAGTCTATAGGATTTTGAAATCTTAAGAAATTCACAGAAGACACCTGCACCACCACCGCATTCCATTTTCGAACCATCCGTGAAGATTGTTGTGTCGAAGTTCTTCGACACATCGCAGCGCCTTCCTCTTGGTCGATTCTTGACAGAAAACTGGGTAAGGATGCAGTAATCGGTGGTTGTAGATAGGATGTCTGATGGTATCAGGCTTGTTTGGTTACAGTGCCCGTAGGATCTGCTTTTCCGGCAGCCTGATAGGTATTTAATATTAATATAGGTCAATCGGAAGAAGGTCCAGGATGACGTTGAGTGCATCCGTTGGACAGGACCTGATTGCCCCTGATATCCCTACGCAAGCATTTCTCTGCACCTTTGTAAGCTTGTTTACTATGTAAACTTTGCTGAGAGCGGGCCACCAAACAATGGATCCGTAAACAAGTATCGGTCTTACAATCGCTGTTTACGTCCACTTGATCATTTTTGCCGGCGTAGAAGGCAACGCACGCTTTTCTTAATGATTGACCGTTTAACCGAGGTAGAGTAAGGAGTGGTACTTTGGTTTTGGCATCAAATCGGTTTTGTTGTTGTTAACACCTAGTCCACAGCTCGCGGCCAGTGCTTTCATTCTTCAAAGCAATATTAGTGATTTCGCTGATCACGCTTGGAAATTTGTCTGAAAAATAGTATTTTCCTGTGGAACATAGTATGGTAACGAACTGCTAATATCCCTCAGGAAAGGAGGCCACAGAGTGATTGCGAATGCCGATGATGTTGCTATCGCCGTCACAGGAAAACATCCTAATACCCTGTAGTTGAGTTTTTTAATCATTTTCCGAGGTCAGGAATTCTAAACCCCTTAGGTTGGGATAGAAGTATCCAGACTTTCTATATTCGACAACCACAATTCGGTGAAAACCAAGTTTGTGTAAAGATCCTTCGTCTGGATCATCTTATGCTTATCACGAAAGAGCTATAGCAAAATTGGTAAGTTGGAAGTCGTTGACTGTTGTAATTTGTAACTTCGTCTAAGGTATGGTCAAGCCTGACAATGCTTCCAAGAGTTTCACGTGTTTCGAAAAAGTGATTCTCAACTCACTGGTTAAAATTCGAACTGAAAACCACCACTTGAGATTAATTAAGGATTTAGGTATCGGTGGCAAAATTCATGCCGAAACTATGTCTGTGGGTGACTCGTTCGAGTAAAGCGACTGGTGCCTCGCGGTTCTGAAGCGTCGATCCCTCACCCAGCTTATCCCTCAAGACCTAATCCTCAGAGAAAATAGTCTAATGATTTCATATCGCCGAACCTGAAATGAACTGCTCACCAAAATGATTTCTCAATACGACCAATGTTTCGCGCGCTATAGCGCTCCTAGAACTATCTTGTTGAGACCAGAGCTCAACAAAACTCTTCGGGTTGTTCATCACACAAAGTAAGACAAATAAGTTCCTTGACGTATCCATTGAACCAAAAATGGGCTTCATCACTGAACAAAATTTCACAATAAAACACCGGCTGTTTACTTCGTTTTTCAGAGCCCATTCATTGCAATTAAGACGCAAATTGAAGTCGCCTGGCTTCAATTATTGGACAAGTTGATTTTGTATGCTTTCAGTCCGAGAATCACTTGATATGTCAAATACGCCACATTGTCGAATACGACAAGCCAAACTGCTGAGAACGACGATGTGACGAATCGATTCGCCACGCTCTTCGTGTGCGCTCTCATCTTCAGACGCTACGTACTGATGTTTTTGATAAAACAATAAAACGCTTGGCCATCCAATTTCCCAGAAAATCATTTGACCTTAATCCCCCTTCTTCATTTACCTACGACCAGATAATAACATTATCTGACACTCATTCCGTACATTAACCTCCATTTTCAACGCAAGCCGCCCAAACAAACTTGTTAACATTAATTTCTATCAAGATAGAAAGAAAACTATTTGATAAAAATCAGCAACAGGATTATATCACGAATTACCACTTAAAATATTACTCCATCGTCATCTGCATACGAAAATATCTTTCTCAGTCCATGACACAATTCTCAAACCCAACTCAATCCATCACGTTGCCTCTGTGCCTTCTTACAAACGATGGGTCTTTCTCTTAACCAAAGAACGTCATCAAACAAAACGCATGCCAATCTTCTAACCATCGTTAATCAATAACAACAAACAGAACTAGAAGTCGATGCATTCTTAACAGCAGCGCATCTGCATCACGCACACGAATCCAATTCCAGCATCATCATCATCTGCATCGGTGCATGTTAATTGCTCATAAATCTCTCAGTGGGTTGGTTTGGTAGCTGAGGAGGAAAACCGTAGTTTGACCAGTTCAAAGTATATTTTTGGACTTTCATGGAACCCACAAAACTGGTCCTTCTATTCCTGACCTAGTTACCGAGTTCTTTGGCTCTCAAAATTCTATCGTTGTGGAAGTAAACATTTGTTTCAATTATTATGCAACGGTACTTAGGCACAGCAGCAGTGTAGACACCATCATTTGTGGATCCAGTTGAGCAACATTCACCTAACCATCAAATTGGTAAAGTTTCTTCACCAGGAGAGACAAATACGATAAAATGGCGCCCGCCTGCTCTGGCTCTTATCCATCAGCTAATGAGGGTTCTCCTCGGCGCAATGAGTCGATATCGACTGCAGATTCTGTTTGCCAGAGATCAGAACTAGAAATACTTGTTCGACAATATCCATGTAGAACAAGTCAGATGTTCAAGTTGAAGACCACAACTCTATTTCGCGATAAATTGACAGAACAAACCTACATGCAAGCTTGGATTCCATGTAGATGGCGATGTGCAATGTTGAGTTACTGGATATCCAGTAGAATGAGGCATTCCGAAGAGAACACAAACGATTGTTTTGTCGATTGTCATGGCTTCTCAAGAAACAAATAGAAAATATTTTATAGCTACCGCTATCTGAAGTTATGTAACTGTGAGATTGATTGATCTTTGTGACTTGGTCGATGCTGGGTGATCATGAACATCGAATCACGAGAATCTTGTAGCGTTTATTTTTCGATTTGTTGCATCGATTAATGAACATTTGTTATCGACTGATTACAGCAGTGACCTCGAAATTATCGAAGAAGAATAATTGGAAGAATGACAGAGAAACTGTAATGGTCTATCAATAATAGTGTTACCATGTTGTAATTTGATTTTCATCGGTAAATTAAACTATTAAAAAAATATTTTTTACCAGCTGACCCGTCAGACATTTTTTCGACCTCTTTTTGAACCCGACTTGATGGATATTTGGTGATGCAACAATATGTTATGTCAAATGTTTTTCATTGAAATGTGAAAGCATCATATGTAAATTAGTGTCTGCTTGTTCTTGCATCTACAATTTCGTACTTAAAGGTTTTGATCAAGAACCGAAACGAGGATGGCTTCGGTACAAAAGTGGTACTGGGTGGATGTAAACCCTTTTCTGTTTCAAGTTTGAGCGTAGATACCCTTGCAGCTTATTTCAAAAAACCTCCTTTGTCCAGGTACTAATCCCAATTCCTTCTACTGTGCTCTACCAGATTACTACATACCTTAACTGGATGATCAGATAACGATGTGATGCTTAAACTTAAATAAACAGCCTTATTTCGATTGTCAAAGATCGATAAATTGAACATTGAAACAATTTGTCAATCATTTGACAAATTGCTATTATGAATGCGAGTTGACAATGATCAAAAATCTATAGTGAAAAGTGTCAATTGCCAATCGACCGACGCTTGACTTTTAAAATAATTAAAAAATTTATGAATTCAATAAGTTCAATCATTTTCCATCAGACGTCGATCTGGCTCCTGTATCCTATTGTTGCCAGGATTTAATCTGATCCTATTGTCCATTCCATTGTATCGTCTTGTCGTCTTCGCGGTAGTAGTGTTGTGAATTGTGCAAATTCTGAGATTTGTGCAGAAGTCGCAACAACCAGCACTAAGCAGCCAATGAAGAATCTAAATTTACTATTGCGGCCACAAAGCATAAATCCGATTATACTACCAATTTGGATCTTTTCAAGCTTGCCGCTTGTAACAGCAAACACTATATTCGACTCGACGTTCGTCGAAGTCGACGATGATATGCTGTGTAGGAACACCTCTGACTTATGAAGCTCTCCAAATCCCTCTGCAAGAGTCAACACTCAAAAATGTGAATTCGAGTGGCCAGAATATTGGCAATGTTTAAGGCTTGAGAATAATATTCCAAATAATTAGTGGTTCTGGCATAGTGACGAAAGTGTCAAAATTATAATAGAACTTTCCACAGCAGTGTCATTTTCCTACTATTGAGCTAGAATATTGATAGCAAGAGTTTCCAACTGCTTCATAGCTAGAGCCATCCTCATGGATTTGACATACTTATGTATCGTCAACAATCCGGAAACGTTTAAGGCACTTTTAACTGTTTCTTTACATATAAAAGTATGTGAAAGAAAACAAGCCCTCATCCTTAAACCCTCAGAGACCCCAGGGTCAGCTGACTTATCTTTAGTTTGATGTGCCATTTCGTCATGAATTGACAGCGGATTTGAAGCATCTTGTATCTTTCTTTGAATCTATGCTTGCTCCAAAGAATTTTCTTAATCAATTTCATTTTCATCGAAAAATAGTTCTACACTGGACGTACTTTTGGCTTTCGCTTTTCTTAAAAATGTTTAATTAATAAGGATTTTGCGATAAACTGAAAAATTGACAAATTCTTATTTGTTTGACTATCATAATACATAATTTATGAATACTCCTATTCACAGTAGTTCTTAAATCTGAACTTGTATCAAAAAACTTGATAATTAAAAACGATAATAATGTCAAATATCGTATTGAAAATTGACAACCGTAATAAAGCTGAAAGTCTACAAAAAATTAAAAACAAGAAAGCAGCAGGTGTTGATGGATTTCCTATTGATTCTTTTAAATATGCAAAACCTTTATTCCTTATTATTATTTTGGCATTTTTTTAATAAAATTTTAAATTAAAAGACAATTCCTCAGTCTTTTTTGAAGTCTATTGTTTGTGCAATATTTAAAAAAGGCTTTGAGAAAGATATTTACCAATATTCTATATCATAGGTTGGTTAACTGGGTAGAATCAAATAACCTCCTTAGCTGAAGTCAACCATCAGGCTTCTGTATAGGTATATCAACGGCTGATCAGATATTTGCTTTATCTAGCATTGCTTAGCGATATGTGGACAATAAACAGCAGCTCTTTACGTTTTTTGTAGATTTTAAGGTCGCGTTTGAGACTATTAATAGAAGTTCCCTACTTTATAAACTTTCAAATATCAGTCTTTCAATTGAAAGCAATTGACCACCGATTGTTCTCAAAATGTAATGGCATCACCATGTCTGATTTTTTTTTGATACAACAACAGGTGTTCCACAAAGAACGTCCAATTTTGTTTGCCCTATTCATTGATGATGTAGCTAAAATCTTAGTGGCGGAGTGAGGGTGGGTGGCGAACTTATAAGGATACTGCTTTATGCAGACGATCTGGTCTTACTTGCCGCATCCCCTTCCTCACTTAACCTCCTAATTATTTATTTATTTATATTTTAAATTTGTTAGAAAAAATTTAAAACTAACACCATATCATTTATATTTGTTTCTTACTTGCTAATATAAGATAAGGTCCTTAAAAATAAAACTTAAAATTTACTTAAACTACCTATTCTACCTAACAACTACTTACAAACTAGAACAACCACAGCAGCAAATCTCTATCATTTTTATTCAATTTTTTGTATATATTTCGTTGTTTTTTTTTTTTATTTTTGTTTTCTATTTTTATTATTCTTTTTATTTCCTTTTTATTTCTGTATTTTATATTTGTTGTCTTTGTCAATGTCTGTACCACCATGCCTACTCTACTTGAACCTTAACCCAAAACCCTACTTAAACTAAAACAAGTATGTAAGCCGGCCAAGACTCAAAACCCCACCCCTACTACTCATTGTCAAGTGCTGACTGATGGCACCAGAACTGGTTCTCCTGCTTCACCGTATCGATTCGGTCCCGTTTGGACACAGCCCTACTGAACCGAAGGAGCTATGCTCCGTCTTGTGCGAGGACGTCTTGACTGTAAAGGAGCCGCCGATCGACGGTTCCTTGCCTGACGTGGTAGATTAGCGGCACCGAGAATCTGTCCTGTATCAAACTGCATCTAAATAGAGGAATCGCTCTGGTGGAATGAAGCCGCTCAAGCGTGCACTATCAAAATATTCGTCGTTCGGATAGAACGCCCCAAAGATCAAATTATTCGTCGAAGTCATAGCTCTCGCAATGTGACCCCGAACAAGTTTGATCTCGAAATTATCAATTCTGTTGATCCGAGCCTCGTTGTATAGAACCTCGTTCGAATAGTAATACATAATTCCGGTGTCCGATACAAACCGATACAGCGTAGAAGACACTGAATCTCGAACACCCGAATTTTCTCCATTTGAGATGGTGCAATGTTGAACCACGCTGGACAGCCATAAACGTTCATCGGCCGTATGAGGGCCATGTTGCAAATTATCTTCATTCTGGAGTCAAGCCGACTGCTGTAAAACAGCCGTTTCGTCAGAGCGAAGGCTCCTCTAGCCCTAGTCAGAGCAGCATCTATATGTTGTCGAAATACAGATACAGGTCCAACCAGAAACCGAGGTACATCACTTCACTTTTGCTTGTTAATCGCTGTCCGTGAGGCCCAATTCTTGCGCGTGTCCCATGTGGCCCCAGCCAACGAGGTCCGGAACTGAATTGTTTCGCGTTACTGGACATTTATTTTCAGTTTCCATTCATCGCAAGAGAATTCTAATGACTTCGACCTTTGGGGCAGTTCTGTACGAAATCAGGTCGTCGGCATACGCAATTGCCTGGATAAGGCTACCTATCAGATCGCTGGTGTAAATGCTGAAGAGGATCGCCGAATTAACCGCTCCCTGTTGAAGACCGTTTTTAATTTCAAAGGTGGTGGTAGAAGTTACATTGCCACTTTTGACGACAAACTTTCTACCGTTGACCATATCATAAAGCATATACATACAATAATGGTTTACTGATGCCTAGTCTGGTGAGTTTTAGGTACAACCCTTCTAACCATACGGTGTCGAAGGCCTTCTCTAAATCAACCCTGCACTGTTTCTTGGAGAATGCTGACTATATAGTCAAAGTTATGCTGCGACCAAACATGAATTTGCAAAAGAAAATAATGATGCACGCTTTGAGGCTTACTTTTTTTCGGGAATAGTAATATATTGCGGATATCTATGGAGTGGATCTCAGTACATCTAATCAGCCGAGTGAATGCTGGCGTGAAGCATTTTACAACTGCATTGCAAAAGTAGACGACCATTTTATCTACAATGCATTTATAACGCACTATCCTCTTCAAGTCGGCTGATTTAAAGAGAACTGAACCACTCCTTAGGTAATAGAAATGACTTTAATAACTATGTGAATACCTACAAAAATAGTACCATATTCAAAACAAGAGTTTAAATCTTAGGACTTAACTTCAAACCACGCGTGCCAGAAACTTCACCAATTTGTACTCTATTTTATAGAAATGAAAACGAAAATATCTTTCACTTCTTAGCTATCTGCCCGATTCTACAAGAATCAAGCAAGGATGCTTTACTTTCAAAAGAGCTTTTTATCTTTTTCAAAGATATTTTAAACGTTGAAGATGGTTGGAGAGTAGTTTTTAATTTTTGCGATCATGCTCTTAGATATCGAAAGAGTATTGACCTGTAATCTGACGTTGAAACTCATTTTTTTTTTTTTGTAAGCCATCCTTGGTGATAACTTTAAATCCTTATAATTTATATTAAACTTGAATTTATTTGACTAAATATCCATTGCTAATAGTTATACAAATTGAAATTGTATACAAAAAAAAAAAAAATACATCAATCGTGTTTTTTTTTATTTATTCCAATTAATGGCACCCGTTGCTATGTTCTGTTTTCTTTTGAATAACGCTTTGTAATTTGCATTAATATTCGGACATCTAAATTAAGAATTTTTAATAATAACAATAATAATGAAAAAACGAAAACCATCATTGGATTATAGCGACGATTGAAAATGTCAGCCATTGAAAAATATTCCTGTCATTGGAATTGATGAGATTGAAACACAAATTAGTATAGAACGATTCGATTCGCTTTTTGACATAATAGAATCAGCTGTAAAAAAATGAATTGTTGCCAGGAAGTGAAAAAATAATTTTTAAAGAGTGTGTGACATTATTTCACACAAACTTTGTCATTCCAATTTTATTAATAATTTTCAGAGTCTTGAAAACTGAATTTTCGAATGAAGCATGTGCAAAAAATTGTCGTTTTGCGTTGTGTCATCCCGTTGCGTAGCGTGACGTATCGTGGCGTAGTTTAGCTTCGCACCGAAATCAAATTCTGGCCCACAAAAAAGTGTAGCAAATGGCTTAAACAAAAACATGCTTTAGATTCGTCTTGGTCTGCATTACGGGCTTCAAGTTTGCTTCGAATGTCATTTCTCCTTCCATCTTCCGATAATTATCGAATATATCGATATCGACTGAAAGAATTCTATTTTCCACACTGCCTGCGCAAAGTTCCCATGCGAAGTTATGCCACGTGAAGTTATGCACCTTCACCCTTCGATAAGGGTTTGCAAAGAATGCTTTTAAAGGTAATAAAATAAGAACGTTCACAAATTCTTGAATTGCGCTTAAGATTATGTGTAACGGAAAAATAAATCATTCTTAAGACTTTCTGATGTGACAGCTACAACAGCCAGCATGTCAATAAAAATGCCACATACAACAGAATTCTTCTCATTTTTATAAGATTTATGTCAGCATTACGAATTTCCATCAAAACGGCTTGATGTCTTCATTAAATGAAGGTTAAGAAAAAAAGAAGGAAGAAACACATCTTCAGTGTTAAATGTCAAAGACAAAAAACTGTCACGCTACAAAATAGACCACGAACCTTTTTTTCAACATTGTTTTTGTAGGAATTTCTTTTTTCGTCTGCAGATGAGCGACTTTCTCTATCATGAGAGTTTTTTTCCCCCGTCAACATCACTGTCCGAGTTCTAATTATGTTCCAGAAAATCGGTCTGTTGAGGCTGGATATTGGGTCTGAAGTTTCTTTTTTTTTTTGTTTTTTGGAAAAAAGTACTTACTTTTTGAATATGTCGAGTTGACACCTGAGTATTTGTTTCTTTAATCATTGCCAGTGTCACCACACTAATTTCTTTAGATCCCGAAACGATCAAGAGCTAAAGAAGCACCAGCATAATTGTTGCTCAAAATATGAAAGACATAAAAATCCTCCACAGAAATTGTCCAGTCTCATCTTTATTAATGATTTAATTTCAAATCCTCGCAACAATACTCGTTTAATGTTCACTATTTTCACTTTCTACAAAAAAAAAAAAAAACTGTTCGCTGTACAAAATATTAATAAAGTCTCATCTGTCTTCATTCAGGAAGAGTTTTCCCTTAATGGTCTAAGCTAAACATTAACGAAAAAAAGCAATAGTGTTCACACTCGCACGTCCAGGAGTAAACACCACATCCTCTGCAAAGTGCAAATGTCTTCAATATATTTTCCAAACATCACATCGGACTTGTTCCTCCTTCACTACTTTATAATCGACCAACGTCTGGCCAAACACCATTTGCCATCTGGTGGCCATGGCAACGCAAACCATCCCAAAAAATTATCAAACAAAGGTCATTCGCTCTGACTTGCTTCAATTGTTTCGGAGACAAAGTCTGCGCACGTTTCAAAGCCTCACGGCTAATAGATCCCATTGAACATAAACAACCCGAGAGCTCATCCTTTGCTAGATAGCATCATCTATCGAGCTCCTATGCATATGAGCTGGGCTTGTGAAGACGCTTAGCTTTAGCCCATGTCGTGGTGGTGTCTAACTTCCTCGTATCTCGTTCGTAGTCGTCGTCGTCGTCGTCGACAATTACATGGTCGCTGGTTTTACCAGTACATCAGCTCTCATAGCTGGCTATGGAGCTGCACTTTGACTTTGACAATGGTTCACGTTGGCGTCGTCTCCATCTAGCTTGCTGGCTGAATGGATGTAGATTTGATAATCGGTCATTTGGCATCTGAAAGGAAGATGCTCCTTGATGGTTGGTTTTCATGGCTGCATTTGGTTACAAGGTTTGACTGTTAACAACGGAAAATCTGTCGTGTATGGTGGTTTGGTGCGGGCGTAATATGCGATTTCCTGTTTTTATGTTTGTTTGCTCCTAAGTGATAGTGAAAGTATCTGGAGGTTGAATGGCATTTATATCTATTTTTTTTTCTGGCTAGAAGACCTGTGTGAAAAGTGAGACTGAACGTTTTCACCCTTCTGCCAAAACGGTATGGCAAGGTGCATGAATGTCAAAAGCAAGTTAATATCAGTTCCCATCGTGGAGTCTTCTTAACCACCAAAGAAGAAGGCACAACCACAGCAGCACTCTGTGAAGAGCAATGATCTCTGATAAAAGTCTTCATTTGGAATTTTTTGGAGGATCATGCGGTAGCATGTGGTTTTTTTTTACCAAATTGATTTAAGATGACATTATTCAAAGTCAACATTGGACTTTCGTTTGGTGATTTTTATCACTGAGTTGGTAGCCGGGTGTTGTGTCGCTAGGTGATGATAGCTTCTTTGAGAAGCACTTTGTCGGAACTGTCAACGAAATTGAAATTGTTTTGCATGAGAATTGAGAATTTTTTAACGTTGCACCGTAAATTTTGTAAACTAAGTTAACTGGAGCTGGCTTGTATGTAAACTGGGTTGCAAGTCGGTTTACCAACTTGGATTGCCCCGAAAATCGATCTAAAAACACTTAAAAATCCGAAAGATGGGGTTTTCAATCCGTCAAAATCTATGCATTCCGCTGATGAAATTTGACAGTTGGTCGCTTCATAGAGCAATAGAATTCGTATCTAGGTCGCCAGAGGGATATTTCGTTCTAAATGTTACATGGATTTTAAATTTCTAGCCAAACATAAAAATTCCAAACTTCTGCGTCACTTCTTCATTCGTGTACATTTATGTCGATTATAAATTCCTTTTATTCTTTTTCATTTCCTTCTTTGCAGGTCTTACAAAGAATCGACGATGTGTCATTAATGTGTGATAAGCGCATAGCAAGCTTAAAGAAACTCACTCTTAAGCCACCTCGACCAGTGCAAACAGTTACTCCCGAACCAGCTGTGCCCCTGCAACCACCAGGTGGAGCACCAAATTTACTCCGTCGTAAAAAGGTAAGTTCTGTTTTTGGTTATTTTTATTATTCATACAATTTCCTGTCAAATTTCAAACTTAAACTCTTAAGAAATGACTCATCCAATACTGTTTCCCGTTTATAATGTTTCGATTGAACTGTTGGCCCAAAGTTGGCCAACATTAGCCTTACAACTTGCAACTGAGTCGAGAATATTGTTGTCAATGTTTTGTTGGGTTTTCCCTTTCACTCTCTTTTTCATCAAGTCTAAGTGCTTTAGCGCATGAAACATGACTATTAAACGAGAAGACAGGTAAATCCCTCTGGAGAAACAATGCCAGCATAAAACACATCGTCACAACATCGCATTGTTTTCATTCTTGTCCCATCGTTAATCTTCAAAGTACAAGAAGCAAGACCTATCCATCTTCGAAGTACTACTGCCAGAGTGACAGCCAACTTGCAAAATATAACTTTTGGAAGAAGCATGCTGGCTTAGGAATTAGAAAAGTTTCACTTTTGTTCTCCAGAGCTCACGTCGTTGTAAGGCAAAGTGTCTCATGGTACAACAGGCAACCCACATCATCTTTATTAGCATGTTTCACACCGCAAGCGATATACATTGAGTTGGATTCAATGCAAAAATCGGTGGCGGATTTGTAAAATTTGGAGACTGACTTTCAAAAATCACCAACAATGTAGAATTTCCTAGATCTTCGTGTGCCATCTTTAAGATATTGCGTTTTGCTTTTCCCATTTTCAGTCTTTGATGGTTATATTTCTGCAATTCAACAAACAATTAAGACACCTTGGGGGTGTCATTAATCATAAAAAGAAACATTTCTTGAAGGAAATGAAGATATAACAGTTCAAACCCACACGTACCGCCCCACGGCAGGCTTCTACAATCTCAGATAAACATTCATGGTGATGGTTATGGCTGTCTTCTGCGTGTAATAGGTTTTTGTTCTTTTTGAAGAAAGTCGTTTTATGGGAATTCTCAGTTGGAATAACAAATTGACGAATTAAATTTAATTGAAAATGAGATGGAAAACAAAACGTTTCAACAATTCAGTTCAATGTTGCTGATTCTTGAACGTTGGTTTGGAAATAAAGAAAACAAAGTTTTTGCATCAGCTCTTTCGTTTTACCAGCAAACTTAAGACAAATAGTCCTATTGACTTCAATTGCACTTTCATTTGAGAATTTCTATAGTCCAACATTTTTACTCAAAGAAATGTCATTTTCATTTATTTATCAATGTGAAAAGATCAGCTTATCTGGTGTCACAATCAATTTGCTTTTTTTCTGTCTGTTTGAAATTTCTCTCCGCCCCACGTTGTGACAAAGAATAAAAAAAAGGTAAACTGAAAATTTAATTTGAAAAGCATTCCTCAACCTTAACTTTTCTCTGTCTTTTCGTGGTAAAGCATGTATCAAAGGCATCAAGAGTATCCGTCCATCAAGATCAAATTCCATCATGTCCAAAACTCTATTCGCTCTAACGTCCAATTTTTTTTTTTTTGATTCATAATAAGAATAAAAAATAAAAGTGTAGAGGTACTTTCCATTGTTAACCAAGACAACCAGCTAATGAAGATACTGACCAGCCACTTTGCATGTCATGCTATAATGGCCATGACCTAAACACGTCTCCGAAAGAATATCAACCAAAAGGCTAGAAAACACAGACATTTTTCCTTACTTAGCATGCTTGCGATAAATTGCAAAATGAGGAGATAGAGGGAGCGGGGGGGTTGGTAGAAAAGAAGGCGGTAGTAAAAATTTCAAAGATACTTTATCTTATCTTGTTCAAGTGCGCTGCGCGTACATAGTTCACTGATCTGCTTACAGCAAAAATTAAAAACAAAAAAATCACTTTCTTGTTCATTCACTCTCTATAATAAGAAAATAGCAGGCTGCTTGCCGCGTACGCTTAATAAGATCAACGTTTTTCTATGTCAGAGTCATTATCAACACGATGTTTTTTCTTAGTTTTCTTTTTGTTTTTTTTTGTCTATTGTTTCCTGCGGAAAGTACAGATCGTAATAACAATTACGATACCTCGAAGGTAGAAAAAGAAACAAAAAGAAATTTTCATTAAACGTACCACACAAAAGCAATTAAACAATTAAAATATTTAATGAACAAATGGGGCGTGTGTGTTTGCTCAATGAAATTATTCTGACCTTTGAAAGCTTTGGAAAGAAAGTCTTAGTTTTTCATTTAATTTCACAGAATATTATGCTAAGTGATTGGTTTCTTTTCGTTCGGTTTACTTACTTACTTGCTTACGCTTACTAACTTCAGGTGGCGTTACAGTCCGGGGTGGACCTGGGCCTCAACCAACAAACCTCTACAGTCAGCTCGGTCCCTAGCTAGCTGTCTCCAGCGCTGGCCGAGTTGAATGAGGTCGTCTTCAACTTGCGCGCACCATCTACTTGGTCTTCATCTACTGCGATTCAAGACTTTACGGGCCAGAGTATTGGTGTCCATCCTCTCCATGTGACCAAGCCATCTGAGTCTTTGGACTGTCACCCTTTTACCTAGGTCAGTGCCGCTGTACAGCCCGTACAGTTCGTCGTTAAATCTTCTCCTCCATTCACCGTTTATGCAGACAGGACCATAGACTTTCCGTAGAACTTTTCTCTCGAACTGGCCTAGGGTGCTAGGGTCCAGGGTCCATGCTTAGGCACCATATAGCAGGACGGTGATGATGAAGGTTTTATAGAGCGTCACCTTAGTTGTTCGGGAGAGGGCTTTACTATTCAATTGTTTTCTTAGGCCGAAGAAACAGCGATTAGTAAAAGTTATTCTTCGTCTGATCTCGGCGCTTTTGTCGTTGTCTGAGTTGATAGCGGAGCCAAGGTTTACAAAGTCCCTATCACCTCGAAATTATATGCGGCTATCGTGACATTTAGTCCAAGACGACGATGTTGTTGTACTTTGTTTTGCCCTCGTTGTCCGCTTATCCCATTTTTTCAGCGTCTGTCCCTATTCTCGCAAAAGCACTGTTGACATCACGCTGCGTGCTTAGAATGATATCAATGTCATCAGCGTACGGAAGTAGTTGCACAGACTTCTGGAAGATAGCGCCCCTAGTGTTGACGTGGGAGTTCTGCACTATTCGTTCCAATATGCTGTTAAAGAAGTCGCATGAATTTGTCTAAAGCCTTTTTTGACATCGAAGGTGTCGGTGAGGTCGTTCCCGACATTAATAGAGCCGCGCGAGTTCTCCATTATCAGCCTGCTCAGACGAATGAGTTTTGTAGGGATGCCAAAACTGGACATGGCCTTATACAATTCTTCTCTACAGATGCTATCATACGTGGCTTTAAAATCAATAAAAGGATGGTAGGTGTCGATTTGGAGGTCATGAGTTTTTTCCAGGATCTGCGTGCCACACTGATATGGACCTATCAGTTTGTTGACAAACGGCTTTAGTAGTTCACATAGTACTGCAGAAAATTTCTTATAGGCGATGTTTAGGAGGCCGATGCCTCTGTAGTTGGTGCAGTTTAGAGGGTCTCCTTTCTTCAGGATCGGGCAAACAGTGCTGAGGTTCCATTCATCAAGCATGCTCTCTTCCGACCATATTCAGCAAATGAGTTGGTGCATGCTCCTTACCAAGTCATCACCGGCTGCTTTGAAGAGTTCAGCAGTGATGCCATTAGCTCGCGTGGTTTTGTTGTTTTTAAGCTTAGATATTGCTATCTTCACTTCTTCAAGGTCGGGTAGACGGAAATCTTGGCTTGCTTCGTTTTCATTGAATGGTTCATTCTGCCTGACAGCGGAATTTGATTCGTCATCGCCGTTGCACAGTCTGCAGAAGTGGTTCTACCATATCCTCAGCATTGACTTTGACTCCACTACGATATTTCCCTGTTGGTTTTTACAGGCTTCAGTTCGTGCTCGGTAACCTTGAGACATTCGTTTCAGTTCTTGGTACAACTTCCTAACCTCAACCTGTTTTTTAGTATCTCAACATCCTCGACCGATCGCTTTTCATGCTCTATCTTTTTCTCTCTGAAAAGCTTGTGTTCTTCTCTTCTCTACTGCTCGTAGATCTCCCGTTCGGTTTAATAAAGAAAAATTATTTTCATGGAACCAATGCTTCATCTTAAGAAAAAAAATATAAACAAAAAACAAAAACGTACAAACATAAAAAAGGGCAAGCTACAAATAGATATCCGACGTAGTTCGTTTTTTATGTTTTGCCGTTTTCGTTGATAAAGTTTGAGATAAACTGCGAACCAAATGAGCAAATGGAAATAATAATTGTTTTAAATTTCAATTATGGCAGACCGAAAACCAAATGGTTAGCTTTTGATTATTTTTTATGATAAAATTTCTCTTTGAACACGTTTTTTTAAGAATGTACGTCCATGGAAGTATGTGCATGAGGTTTTTTGTAAATGCCTAGAAATTGATGAGGGTATTACAGTTTCGAACACATTCGTCGTTATGTTTCAAAATTCTATGTCTACATTCAACTCGCAAAAGAATCTTTGGAGACACCCAACTCTTCTGCGAGGAATTTCCATTACTTTGTGGAGATGTTATTCTTGGTCAATGAGTAGGCAAAAACGTTTTCCACTTCTAAAAAAACACAAATAGTCAATGTCAAATTGATTGATTGTTTCCCACTTCGATTCCAAGAGTTATTTTCAAACTTAACTTCTATTTTGATTTTTTTTTCGTTGTCATTAAACGTGTTTGCTACATCTCTACAATTAAAAAGCAACCAGAGCTATAACTGTCTTTTAACAAAATTAGTCTCAAAGGGCTGTTACAAAACGTATTTTTATTTATTATTAGTCAACCAGAAACTCCTAAAAAGTCTTCCATGAACCCAGAATTTAAGCCAAAAGCGGTAGTTTAGGAAATCAACTACCTTGTAAAAAAAACCAATCCCACAAACGCAACCTTAATGGCGATCCGAAGAAGAATTACATTAGCGAACCGCTGCTACTTCGGTGCGGCCAAGCAACTGGGTTCAAAACTCTTCATTTCAAGTGCCTAGGCCTACTATACAAGACTCTGTTTTTATCAACCCTACTCTACTGCTGCGCCGAGTGGTGAACGATAAGTATAAAGATCATCCTGTATGCCATGATATCGAATTGCGAGGAAGATTTAACAGCGAACTGTACCAAGCTGTACAAGCTAAAGCAAGATCTTGATGTAGTCCAGAAAGCCAAGAAACGACTCCGGCATATCGAGCAAAAGAACCACAAAGCTTCAGCAAAGAAAGTCTTCTTCGTAATGCCGTATAAAATGCATAATAAAAGACCTAGTCTTTTGTAGGTACCCCGCTACCCAAACACTACTCACTACCCCATTATCCCACTACCCCATTATCCCACTACCCCCTACCCCGCTACGCCTTACCCGCTACCCAGATATCCGCGATTTCTACCTGCTACCCACTATCCCTTAACCGGTACACCGTATCCACTCTACCCGTTACCCACTGCCCGCTACCCACTCCCCGCTACAGGCTAAACTGCTCTCCGCTATGCTGTTTCCGCGCTACCACGCTACCCGCCAAACCCTGCCCTCTACCCTGGCCATATCTCATGAACTTAAAACCAAACTACACCACCACCCGAACATTCCCTTAAAATTCGTTACATAGGGCTCGGTGGTAGGAGGGTAAAAATTAAGGACTAAAAGTATTTTTCAATTCCACAACTTTAAAAATTACCACAAAAAAAATTGTCCTGATTGGGTTGAATCACTCTTAACACTTAGGGGTATACAATTTAGATATGAATATATTTTCATACCTACTGAATATACACATGAAATTTCATCAAAATCGGTCAAGCCGTTTCGGAGGAACTAAACAGTTGCCTGAACAGTTTCGTTGTTTGCTCAATTTAACCGTTAAATTGTGCAAACAACGAAACAATTAAAATTAACCTTCCCTGGGTACTGGTTCACTGTAATAATCCAGGGAATGAAATCGCCGATGAACTGGCCAGGACGGGGTCAGCTCTTCACGTCTTTTTAGCTGAGGAAGTGGGAATTCTTTAAGCAGTCATGAAAACAGACATTCAAAACCACTTTCTTGAGAAACCCAGCGTTAAACACTAACAACTTGCTATTCCCTATCCCTACAATGATTTTTGCCGAATTTTTAAAGATGTGGAACAAAGAGAAACCTCCAATATTTAGAAACAATTTTAAGTGAATTTTTTAGCACCAAAACATTGAATTGATAGGTCGCTCAGTGGGCTTGATATGGAACACATTGCATTGAAAGAAATCAAGCAGAAGTTGGGCCGTTTTTTCACAAAGTTTTATTTTGAATTATTTTTTCCATGACGTTAAAATTTCACACATTTTTCTTGTTTCTGTAATTTTTTTTCTCTCCCCTATCGTTCTCTTTCCAACTCTTATTTTGCTAATCAAAATGACCAACTGTCGCATTTTTTGTTTCGTTTACAGAAATTTTCTGCGGATATGACACAAATCCCATCCGTATGTGCCATTGTGTTGACCTCACGTCGCATAAACAGCAAAAAGCGGTCAAGAAAGAAAGAAAAACTTCTCTTCCTCTAGTTGATCAAAAGCAACGCAAAGAACAAAAAATCACTGTTACACTTTTCATCGACTTGACCAATATAATAATTTAAATCATGCGTTATTCTTGTGTTTTTCTTTTATACGCTGTAACTTCTGCTTGTCTGGCTGTTGCTGGTGCTGGCTGATTCGTATGAAGGTTATGCTCTTTGCATTTTCTATGCACCCAATTATGCATTCTCAGTCTCTTTCGACTTTTGCTGTTTAAGGCTGCAGTGCAATGAATAAGCATCTATACCATCATTGTGTCTGTTCTCTGTTGTAACTGTAACCGTTTTTAATTGTTTTTTCTTTCTTTCTTTTTTTTGAATGATGAACGCACAAAGGAGTGATGAAAAACCAGAGTCAATATTTCGGTTCCGCAAAAATGGCGGCTTGCCCCCCTGATGATATATTTGAACAAACAAACCAAAGATTTCCGAACGCTCAAATTGAATTTAACGGTGCTCAAGGGAACTTGCAATTCAATTCACAGTTGTTGGAAACCATCAGACACACACATGTTGCTGGTATTTCTCAACGGTTAGTGTGTAATTGAAAAAATAATAATAATATGAATTTCAATAAACGCAAGAACCTTGCACAGTGGTTCAAGGTTTATTTTTTAATTGAAAAAAAGATTTCCAAATCTTATTGATCGTTTTGAAAGCCCAATCATGTATTTTGAAGTCTCACGATTTGTTGAACAACCATAGAAATATCAAGGCCGTGTGCGGATTGGGTTAAAAAGTGGTTAAAACTTGACGTTTGGTTATATTTTGACACTTCCCGTTGAATAAAATGTGTTAAAAATTAGACTAGCTGTGGAGCAGGTTAAAATATGACAGTAGTGGTTAACAATTCATCCATTTTTAACCACAGTTCATCCAATTCGCACACGGCCTAAGAAATAAAATTTTCTTGAAAGATGTCATTTTGATTCAGTTTAATCCGAAAATTCGTATTCCTCTGTTCCACTGTCCGACGATCGGTCCATAAAACAAACAAAAGTACACCCGTATGGGAAGTGAAAATAAATCGCCACTCTGTGGCGGTAGTGTTCTGATTTAATGCAATTAACTTGTTTACCCGCACGATGAGCACGATTGCAATCACGTATCTGATTTCTGATCCTCTGTCCAGCGGTTTTTGTTTTTAATAACGCAACTTTATCAATCCCTGATTCTGCGAATGTGTTGCATGGAAATTCTCTCTTTTTTTAGTTGTGCAAGATTTGTTTATTTGTTATGCTTTGTTTTGATGCTTGACATATTTTAGCTTTTTTTTTCTCTTGACAGTTATTCCTCGGACTGTTTGTGAGTGATGTAATTCGAAAAAATGAATGAATTTTGAGATAAATTTAACATCATCATCTGATAATATTTTTGAGAACAAACAAAAAAGAGGTCACAATGAGAAAAAAGGTTTTATTATTTCCGTATTTGTTATGAGGGGAATTTTTGACAGAGATGTCAATAAACTTTGTTGTTTTGCAACATTTTTAACCAGGTTTCAATTGTTGTGGTTTTTTGTTGGTGTTATTATGTAACATCGTGATTTAGTTTATTGAAACTCTTCCTTTGAACGAATTGAATTCGCAACATTATATTGAAAAAAAAAAAAAACATTTAGCGGAGGCCTGTCACTATCATTTTTTTTGGTTTCTGAATAAATTGATAGCTTTGGCAGCATTTTTTCTTAAAAAGTCGCCAGCCATAAATCTATGTTTCCTTCTCTGTGCTTCGTATGCGCTTTCTATCTATCTCCCTCATTGAATAAGAAGTACAGGAAGCGGTATTAGCTACATGTACAGTGTACGTGAGTGAAGCAACAAAATGTCTGATGATGTCCATTTTTAGGGTATGTGCTGTCAATTTTTAGGGTATGTGCTGTCAAACTTTGACTGTGTTGTCAATCGAGTTCAGGGGTGTATTATTTCTGTTCGTGATTGTAAGGCGCTGCAATTCGTTGAGTTCCCGTAGTGTGCACGGTTGCTTTGAATAGTTCTTCCATCGTGTTTCAAACGTTTTTATTTGTTGGTTGTATTACAATAGGCGGAATAAACGTGATGAATTACGGATGAAAAATCAAGCAAATGTACTGGAAAATAATAAAATTAAACATTAAAAACCGTGCAGTGCATCTTTAGTGTTAAAACACCATGCTTCCTAAAAAAAAGAATTGAGATTGAAAAAAAAGTTGAAGCAAAATCGATGAAATCTTGATTCAATCAAATTTCGCTTGGCGCCCCTGAGATTAACCATTCAACTGCAGACCAGCCCTGTTGTAATGCGTTTGTGATTGTGAAACTCACACTACTTAGAAAAATGCTTCAATTCTTGTTCATAAGACCCCTTCCTGTACTTCTTATTCAATGATCTCCCTCAGTTTAACGTCTTGTTCTGTCCCAATGGCCTCAGTCACCAGTGCTGTTATGTGTCTGTAGTTTGTCACATTCAAGATGTACTGTCAATGTCAGAAATTGATGGTGAGTTTAAACAGTAAAAATTTAAGAAATAGTCTTTGTAAAGGGTCCGCCAAATAAGTTTTCTTTTTGTGAAAATGCTATAAAAAAAACTACTGAATATTCAGCCCTATCACGGAATTTTTCGGAGCGGACATTTTTCCGCAACGCAAATATGGTCGGAGCTTAAATTTGTTTTCGAGCTAATTGTCATCGGACAAAAATATGGTAACCAAAATTGTTCAGTCTGCACAGCCTTAAACACAATTAAAAAAAAAAAACTCCGCAAACAATTTTCTGCGGACAAATCGGAAATCAAACTATCAAAAATTAAGGAAAATAAAGCTAGTCATCGCACCACATTGTTACTCATCGTACTGCGTTACTTCATATCGGAAACAATTCCGAATTGTAAGTCGGAAGAATACCTCGTTGCAAAACTTGTCCGAAACGTACGATATCGGACAAAATTCCGCTCCGAAAAAATACCTCGATAGGGCAGATTTTCTCAAATTTCTTTTTTATTTGAAAGTACAATCATTCCGGTTAGTAATGGAAAATAATTTCATTCAAATGGCTGACTCGGCTGGCCATGCAGTAGCCTACACGACCGGTCCATTTTTTAGCACATTATCGATTGTGTGCGTCTGCATTTCACCAATTGCTTCACGAATATTGTCCTTTAAAGCGTCCATTGTCTCTGGCTTGTTGGCGTATCACTTATCTTTTACGGCACCAGACAAATAATGGTCCAACGATGTCAAATCGCAGCTCCGAGGTGGCCAAACGACATCAGCTCTGCAGCCGATACTGCGATCTTCAAAAAAAGGACGCAAAACATCGAGTGTATTTTCGGTTGTGTGCAACTTAGCGCCTCGCCGCGCCGTTCTGTTGAAACCAAATGTTGCCAATAGCCTCCTCTTCAATGCTTGTGGACAAAAATTTATTAAACATGGCCCGATAACGATCGGCATTGACTGTAACGGCCACTCCTTACTCATTTTCGAAGAAAAATGCCTCTGGACCAAAATCCGCACCGAACAGTGACTTGTTTTGGGTGTATCGGCTTTCCAATGTATGCGTGCGGGTTTTCTGTGCCCCAAATGCGAAAATTTTGCTCGTTTACATACCCGCCAAGATCAAAATGAGCTTCATCTGTACCGATGATTTTTTTTTGGCAAAATCGGAATCTTCTCTAAGTCGATCGCAGGCCCACTTAACGAAGCAAAAACGCATTGAATGGTCAGTTGGCTTCAACTCCTGAACCAATTGGACCTTGTAAGGTGTCATACCAAGATCTTTATGCAAAATTCGTCTCAATGATGTCTCCGAAATGTCCAATTGTTGAGAACGACCGACGGCGACGGTGACTTGATGTTGATGGCGCTTCACTCACACTTTCTGCCACAGCAGCAATATTCTCGGGTGTACGCACTGTTTTTTAGCTTTTCACGCTTTGGTGTTTCGATGAGGATGCCAGTTTATTTCACTTTTTGTACAAGATAACAAACATACGGAGCTGACGGTGCTTCTCTTCTTCCAAAATCCGTACGAAATTTTTGCACACATTCTGCAACATTACTATGATTTCCAAAGTAATGTCGCAATATGTCCCAGCGTTGTTCAAACGTATACACAACCATATTCGTTCAGCGGAAGGATAAAACTGACTTTTTGTCAAATCAGACATGACCTTAGTGTTACCATTCACGAAATAAGCACTAGTTGAAAAATAAACGTCAGATGGACACTTTGTTAGCTTACCCGACAAACTTCGTCCTAGTCCCAGCATTTTGGGAACACAAAGTCTATTCAAAAAGAGTACCAAAGTCAATCCGAACGACTTATTTACATTTTTAACAGTATAAAAAGGAAGTAATTAATCAATGATACCGTTATAACAACATTGAATAAAAAATAATTGATAAACGACTTAATTCCAATGCAACACAGCCATAGTCGGGTCAGCTAGTAATGTTTATTGTCAGATTTTGAAACTATCAGATTTGAACTAATTTTTTTTTATAGACAGAGTCGTCTGGAAACGAATGGTGCGTTTGTAGCGCCACCAGTGTAGAATTTTGAACCATTGTCTTATTTCTATTAAACTGTATCGATTTAATCGCTTTCAAGCACAAAATATACAAAAACCAAATAGTTTTTACCAGGATGATATTTTTCATACGATTCAAGTAATTTTAAATTACATCTTAACAAAAAGTGGTGCAATTATCGATCCTAAGGCAACTGCTATCGCTTTTGTACACTCTAAGTATTAGTTACCAGTTTTCTTTTCGATTGCAAAACCCTCCAAATCAAGCCTGTAATTTTAATTTCTATTAAAATAGCAAAAGCCACTTCCAAGGAAGTGACAAAATGCGATAAAATTATTATCGACCAAGTGAATGGATAAAACACTTCTCAGTCCACCAATTATTGCAATTATTTTAACAGTTCCTCAAACACTATGACGCAGATTAACTGGGGAACCCAAAGAAAAGGAGTCCCAATTGCCCAATGCACTACACCACAGGCGAGGTTAGCAGAGCACCACCTACCTACATTACATATACTCCATACCAACTGTCAAACTGGCTTCCGTTTCCTTAACATGCCAATCTAATTGTTCTGTCATGGGATGAAATCAATCTTTTTGTTGTTATGAAATTTTCTCAAGAGTGCTGCCAAAGTGGGTTGGTCTATCTCTGGCAGATTTTATCTTCCTCGTGATGTCTTATGTAATTCTGAGATCAAGAGTTATATGCTAATTATGTCACAATGAGGATGATACCTTGTTGTCTTATTTTGTGTGTTTGTCATCGAGGAAGGGGAATGCTATGGTTTGAGACTTTGACGGACTTAAATTGGCACAGCGGATATTTCTCAACTCAGCACCATCATAAGACGAAACACTTTCGCCACCACCAAACGGACATGACACCCAAATTGAATGTCTTAATTTACACTATAGTCGGCGCTGACGGCATGTTGATGATAATAGCAATTATTTAATGACACGAAACCCGCAGTCGAGATGCCCTCACGCACTGCAAATTCTGTCTTCATTGCTGTTTTGTTTGATAGAAATAGAAAACCAAAGTTGACCGCCCACTACCGCCGCCGCGCGCCATTTCTTTGAACCCAAATGAAAACGAAACTCATGAATGGATGAGAAATTAATTAATTAACTAAGTTGAGAAAAGGGGTTTACCCAGTCGCGCCGCGCCGCCAGCAAGAGTGTCGTCCGACCCTAACAATCGAATTAACCCAGATTGTAGGTGAAACGAAAGTACCAACAATGTGTATCGTGCAACCATCTCTGCTGTCACTGACACGTTCCAGTATTATTGTTAGCAAGCAGCGCAGCAAAATTTCACCAGACTTTGCGGTCGTCATTGGGATATAATAAACAAAACTTACACCGATATGCTGGAACTGACTTAATTAATTAATAATTTCATTACAATTTTTTTTTTGCTTTTGGATTGTTATGTCTTGAGTAACTGCGCAATTGTTAAGATTTCTTGTCTAGATTTGACAATTAAAATTGCCGTGTGTAAACGCACATTGCTGATAGTGATTGTTGGAGACGTGTGTGCGATTGCGTGACAGGTTGCAATGATAAAAGAAACATAAATGCGCGTGATTGAAATACCAACGAACTAATAAAATCCACATGAATGGTGGCGTTTTGTTTTCGGAAGTCCATATCAAGTCTGTTGCTTTTCATTTGAATTTCATTATTTTGATGGTTTTCAATTATATTGTGTATGGCAGTTGGGAAAGCTTACTTCCGAAAAGGTTTAAGCTGAGACTTTCATATGCCGACATAAATTTGAATACAACCCATTATTGGTCGCTTTCTTGTTCAAAGGCTTAAAAGAACGCCCTACGTTAGGTCGACTAGAACTTTGTGCAAAATTGTTTAAGGAAAGCCGGACCGATCCTGATAGTAGTTCAGATCGAAGTTAGGAGGTGGCGGTACCTTTTCCATCGATTTCCCCTTTTACTTGATAAAAGTGTTTCCTATACGGAATTGAAGTTTGATTATAAAATTAACACTCACTCTCTCACTTTGCAAAATATAAGCAGATAAGTCCTTTACCCTCGAATGATGCAACAGTATCAAATATTGGTCAAAGTCAGCCTGAAATAGTAAGACTATTTCATCATCGGAGCTTCCCCTAGGTCCATTTCATTGTACAACTCGTGAAGTTCGCTGTTGTATCTTCTTCGCCCCATGCACACAGGGCCAAGGATGACCCGAAGAACTTTCCTCTCGAAACAGCCTAAGTCACATTCCATCCACATCCAATTTTGTCAAGGACATGCTTCTGCAGGACTTGGATTAAGAGGGTGTTGTACAGTTTTACGTAAGTTGCTCGAGAGAGGGCTTTTCCAGTCAATTACTTTTCTAGCATCTTCTCCAGAACGATGTAAAAGAACTCGCAAGACAGTGCATCGCCTTGTCTGAATCGTTTTTTGACATCGAAATGTACCGTAAGCTCGTTCAAACCTTGATAGCGCAGCGTGAGATCTCCATCGTCCATGTTGCAAACGAGCGAACGAGCTTGGCAGGGATGCCAAAAATAGACATGGCTTTATACAGTTCGTCTCTGTAGATGCTGTCATAATCGGTCTTAAAATCGATAAGAATGTGGTGGGTATCCATTCGGAGTTCATAGGTCTTTTCCAAAATTTGGTCGATGGTTGACTTTCCTGGCCTGAAGATAACGACCAATCAGATTGTTGACGAAAGGTTTCAGACGTTCACATATTGCGGCAGATGCGGCAGATAGGGTCTTGTAGACTATGCTTAGTAGGCTAATTCCTCTGTAGTTGACGCAGTTTCAGGATCGGGCAAACAATGCTGATATTCCATTCATCGGGAATGCATTTTTCCGACCATATCTTACAGTCGATTTGGTGCGTGCTCCTATCTAGATAGGTGCCTGCTGCTTTAAACAGCATGGCAGCTAGACCATCTGTTCCAGCGGCTTTGTTGGATTTCAGCCGTGTTATTGCGGTTTTCACTTCTTCTAAGTCGGTTGTACGGAATTGTTGGCTATAATCGTGTCCGATAAAAGGCTCATGCCATGGCGGCCGGCGGGATTTTGTTCGTCATCGCCGGTATACAGTCTACAGAAGTAGTCTTGACTGCGATTCTACTGTGATTTTCCCTTGTTTATCCCTGCTGGCATGTTTTACCTTCCGGTAGAACCTCCGAACTTCATTTCTGCTGTTGGCTTTCTTAACATCATCGATCTGACGCTTCCCAAGCTCCCTTTTTTTGTCTTCTGAGAAGCCGACGTTCCTCTCTCCTCTTTTGCTCGTAGAGCTCACGAGCAGCTCTTGTCGTTCTATGCAGTGCAGCTCCGTATGCCTCTTGCTGGTATGCCTCTTGCTGTATGCCCCTTGCTGCATCGATGTTGGCTCCTCGGAAAGTTCGAACATCTTGAATGCTGGATAAGTGCCTTCCGTCGATCGCAATGTGGTCAATCTGGTTGACGGAAGAGATCTCCATGTAAATTTATGGATGTAGAGATGTGGGAACCATGTGCTTGCTACCACAACATTTCGCCCCTCAGCAAAATCGATCAGCCTGAATTCGTTGTGGGAACTGGTGTCTTGCTGGCTGTGCCTTCCGCCTGTTCCACCAAAGATTTCCTCTTTTCCCAGCTTTGCGTTAAAATCGCCGAGGACGATTTTAATGTCATAGCTAGGACATTGCTCATATGTTTTGTCGAGAAGCTCGTAGAACTCGTCTATGGTGTCGTCCTTTTTCTCGTCTGTGTTGGCCTGCGCGCATATTAGGCTAATGTTGCTGAATTTAGCTTTGATTCGGATGGTCGTCGTGATGCGTTCGCTCACACATTTGAAGCTCAAGACGTTTTGCCTGAGTCTGCTTCCCATGACGAATCCCCATCCGCTGTTGTTGCTCTCGGTAACTATTAACATAGTAGATGTCGCAGTTTTTTATCCTCCTTTTTTCCGGGTCCAACCCAGTGAATTTCCTGGATAGCGGCAAGGTCTGCTTTGTAGCAGTTGAGGGTCTCCGCTAATTGTTCGACAGCACGCGGTCTGAACTAACATTTCACGTGCATGTCCGAGACATGCCTTCTAAAAATGAAGGTCACAAGCGCTTCCCGAACACAAAGGCATTTGACAGATTATGGTGACAGTAAGCCGCCATTGTCTTTTTCTTTTCGCATGATGATGTCTTTGTTTTGAGTTCCCAAAACATCAGTTCAACGTTTTGTCAATTTATTCAAACCAAAAATTATAATAACTTGAATAACGCGACAGTTAAGAAGCTTATAATAGCTGTTTGATTATAGCTTATTGGATTAAGTTGGTGTTTTTTATATCTGCTGGCATAACCCTGATTTATCTTGTGCAAAATTATGCAAGCTGTCTAGGTTTTGCTCGCATAACTGCTCAAGTGTGGTTTGTTCTTTTTTTTAACGGGTTAGCAATTTTGTTTCAATATTCATACAACTTCATCAACATTTTAATTCTGTTTACATTTTTTTAAATAAACATTAACAATACGGTTTCCACCTCTTATACACATAAGTTAAACTTCCCAAAGTCAGTCATAACACCTAGTCAGTTTCTGGAAAAAAAAACTCAATTCAACTAAAATCTCGCTTCTGAAATTAACTAAGTTTCAATTTATGATTAATTGGCCCACAACCCTAATTTTTCTACCAACAAAAGAACCAACATCGAAATGCACCAGTTTACAATTTGTCTAATCACTCGGGAAGTTACATTTTAATAGGTCTTGTAATTTCATTATTATGAGCAAACGAGGAACAAAACCTTTCCTCTTGAAATCTTTCACTTGGTCAAGAGAAATTACAACCATTTCATCTTGAACAAAGTCGTAGCAAAGTTTTGCTTCAACAAAAGAAAGTGAATAAAGTAATTTATCTCAAGATGAGATACAACTGTGTGTTTTTTTCTACCGCACTGTTTTTTTTCTTTTGTGCCTTTTGGCACGCGTTTTAAAAACATTTTTAATTTCAACGCAAAAGAAAACACAAACATATCAGGAAAAAACCTACACGTAATGAGTTTTTCCTCAAACTTTTCTGCTAATTGTCAATTTTGTCATAAGATTTCGTAATACGAGCAAGTTTTCATTTTGATGGATATAAAGTGACCAACGCTCTAGAAATCTAGGCTAAATGACAAAAATGTCGACTAAAGACGTTTAAGTTTGGATTACGAAACTGTTATTGACTTCGATTCACTATGATATGAATTGAACCTCCGGAATTGATCGATGGTTACGTATACGCCAGAGTGTCTTTTTTTACTTTTTATTTGACGAAGTTGTTTTTTTTTCTGTCTCCGTTTGTTTAATTATTCCCAAGAGTAATTACCAATCGGGTTATAAGGTAAAGAGTAAGTGATTGAATAATTGATTTTCTGAGCTTGGTAGCCAAAAGTTCATATTCCCAGAGCGAGATTTTTGCTGATGTGAGTATGCGTGTATCAAACTGCTAAACAAAGCAATTAGGAAAACTGATATTTATGCAGTTTAAGGTTTTTTGCGAGTATGAGTTTCTTCTTATTTGATTTTTTTCTTGTTTTTGTTTGGCAAACTGATATTTCCGTGGGAATATATGCCAATTTGTATAAGTTATGCAAATTTTGAAGTTGTTGGTAACTCTTTGAAATTGCCATATCCCAGCAGGTATTATAAGCATTTTAAGGCCGCAACAAAGACAATCATTAACACTGATTTGCACCTTTACTTACTTAGTTACTTATGGTGGCGCTACAGTCGAGGTCGAACCAAGGCCTCATCCAGCAAACGTCTGCAGCCAGCTCGGTCCCAGCTAGCTGTCTCCAGTTTCGCACGCCAAGTTGGTTCAGGTCCTATACCACCTGAGTCGCCGTCTTTCTCTTCTGTGACGTCCTTCCGGGTTGGATTCGAAGACTTTACGAGCCAGAGCATTATTTTACATCAGCTCTACATGACCCAACCATCTTAACTTTTATGGCAAGGTGTCGCTGAACAGCTCGTAGTTGAAACTTCGTTTCCATTCTCCATGACCAAAAATCACTCAAGGATTTTTTCTCTCAAAGAAGCCCAAAGCGTTTTCATCGGATATTGTCATGTCCATGTCTCTGCATTATACATTAGAACCGGCATGATAAGGGTTTTGTAGAGCGTCTTATAAGTTGCTCGGGACCGGGAGAGGACTTTACTACTCAATTGCCTTCTAAGTCAAAAGAAGCAGCGATTGGCAAGAGTGATTCTTCGTTTGAATTCATCGCTGGTTTTGTCTGAGTTTATAGCGGATCCTAGGTAGACGAAGACCTTAGCTTCCTCGAAGTTAAATCTGTCTATGTTGACGTTTGCTCCAAGACGTCAATATTGGTAGTCCTATCTTGTTGACACCATTAACTTGGTCTTGCCCTCGTTTACCGCTAGACCCATCTTCCTGGCCTCCGTTTCAAGACTCACAAACGCTCCACTGACATCACGCTGTGTTCTTCCAATTATGTCAATTTCGTCTGCGTATCCTAACGGGTGATTTTTTAGCTGGTTTGGTTTTGGCAACACTGGTTTTGACAGCTGACGTGTGTTAAGTACCTTGTGTCACTGTCAAACAGCTTCAGTTTGGCCTGCAATTTAACCATGGATCGTCTTACAAATGAACAACGCTTGCAAATTATTGAATTTTACTATCAAAATTCGTGCTCGGTTCGAAATGTTCATCGAGCGCTGCTTCCATTTTATGGTCGGCATTCTCGACCTTCTGAGCAGTCTATTCGGAAGATTGTGACCAAATTTCGCACCAAATTTACTTTGTTGGACATTAAACCACCAACACGTTTACGTACTGTGCGTAGTGAAGAAAATATTGCGGCCGTATAAGCTAGTGTGACAGAAGACCGCAAAATGTCGATTCTGTCAATGGTGAACGCTACCGAGCGATGATAACAAACTTTTTTTGCCCGAAATGGAAGTTCTATACTTGCATGATATGTGGTTTCAACAAGACGGTGCCACATGCGACACAGCACGCGAAACAATGGCGCAATTGCGAGGCGAGTTTGATGAACAGTTAATTTCACGTTTCGGGCCGGTCATTTGGCCGCCTAGATCGTGCGATTTGACACCATTAGACTACTTTTTGTGGGGTATGTCAAGGCTAATGTCTATAGGAACAAGCTCGCTTCGATTGACGCACTGGAAGCCAACACCCATGCATTCATTCGTGAGATACTGGGCCAAAACTAGACATTGCTCTATATCGACGCCGTCATACGCGACCTTGAAATCGATGAAAAGGTGGTGGACTTTGCGGGTCTGAAGCCACATTAAGTTGTTGACGAAAGGCTTCAAACGTTCACACAGCACGGCAGACAAGATCTTATAGGCGATGTTAAGGAGGCTTATACCTCTGTAGTTGGTGCAGTTCAAGGGATCTCCTTTCTTGAGGATCGGGCATACGATGCTGAAATTCCATTCGTCTGGCATGCTTTCCTCCGACCAAATTTTGCAGATGAGCTAGTGCATGCTCCTAACCAAATCATCTCGAGCAGCGTTGAACAGTTCAGCGGCTAGCCCTCCTGCTCCAGCGGCTTTGTTCGACTTAAGCTTAGATATCGCTATCTTCACTTCGTCCATGTCGGGTGGGTGGAATTGTTGGCCTTCTGCCAAATTAAATGGTTCTGTATTGCTGACGGAGTTTTGTTCGTCATCGCCACGGAAAAGTGGTCTTTCCATATCCTCAACACTGACTGTATTTCCACTACGATGTTCCCATGATGGTCTCTACAGGCTTCGGTTCCGGGTGTATAGCCCTGGAGGTTTGTTTCACGTTTTTGTAAACATTTCGAACCTCGTTCCTGTTGTGACATCGCTCTCCTCGATCGCGCGCTTCTCATGCTTCCTTTTTTTCTGAAGAGTTAATACCCCTTTGCACCTTTACGCTTTTAGTTTAATTGTGTCATCGACAGCTTAAGAAGCATTTTGAAGAGTATTCACGAAACATGTTGCAAATCATAATAAATTCAACATTGATGATCTTCTTCATGTGCCCAATTGTCCGCTGAGTTGAAACTCCTTTCGTTTTCACTTTCTAACATTTAGCCAAGCGCAATAACAAACAAACAAAAAGTGCCTGTTTGTCAATTAAGAGTGATTACATTCTGTAAAACATCGCATAAACAAGGTAAATTAGCAATAAACATTTCAGTTAAATTTGTTCCACCGAAACGTCATGTTATCTCCCCAACAAACAACACAAATCCAGTTTTCACTCAAGTGCCATTCAAAATCATGAATAAATCGTATGCCACCTTCTCTAAATGAATATCAATTACCAATGCGTCTGCGCGTCCGTCAAAATGCTGTTGGAATCCATAAACGCTTGAGGTTGAAGATTCTCGAATAACTAAGACTCGCACGCTTCACTTAATCTCGTTCTCACCAATGCAACACAAACAAACAAAAAAATGGAATAAAACCAAAGTCAATTATGTTTTCCATCATGGCCGCTAGATAGAGTGCGAGCGATCTCAGGGGGCTTACATATTTGATTATTGTGGTTTTAGGACGTTAGCGTCTTTAAACTGAACTCCAACTACATTCTTCGACATGACAAACAATGATCATTTTTGTTTTTATAAAAATTCCAATCTTGTTGTAAATTTACCTTTAGTTGCCCGAAGAAGAGATGCAACGCAGTGTTACATACGGCACAAGAAAATGGAGGCATTTTTTCCATAAAGGTCTTGGACAACCTTTAACTTGGGCATAAGTTGCGTGTGCAAGCATGCATCTTGAATGTCCGTCGACTTTATTTTTATCGAAGACTGTTAATCTCGCCTTTTGCGGTCCACTGAATGCGTCAGTTGGTGTTTCTTTTCTGCTCATAACATGGCCCAGCAGCGCAGGCGTTGACAAGAGATAATGCTATGCGATCATATGCTTCATTCGATATCGTTTGTTGCTGTTCATATTGTTTTTTCTTTGAAATGTTGTTCTTGTCGAACTCCTTAAAAATTCGATTATCAGTGGCGTAGTCAGCAAATTCCTTTTCTTGGAACAAGACATTTCGAATGTTGAAATCTGATTTTGTGATTAAAAAGCGATTCTTTCCACAACCGTTCTTCACGAATGTTGAAACAATTGCGTTCAAAGCATTTGTACCATTCGCAAAACCTCAAATCTCATCTAAAAAACGCACTCTACGCAGCACATTCCGATTCCCTCCCAATCGTACATAGCCATCAACAACATCATCATCCCACGGACGAAACCAAAAGCCACAAAAAGCCGTCATTTTGTCTTCCGGCCGCAGATCGCTTGAACGTCTCTCTAAAAACCCACCGAACACCGAATATGAAGTCTGCAACATACTAAACAAGACAACGAAGCTAAGAGAAAATAAACTCAAAGTGAAAAAGAAAAAAAAAACAAGATAACCCAAAGAGGAAGCTCAAGTCAAAGTCGAAAAAGATACCAAACAGCTAATGCGCCGCGCTGTGCCGCCAACGATGCGATGGTCTCTGCCCATAACCCATCATCATCATCGTCATCGTTGTCGGTCGTGCGCCGACATGAATGCCCACAACCAGATCCGATTGAGTTCCGAAGCCACAGCCGAAGACCAAAGCAGAGTTTCAACTTCAAACTCAAACGTCCAAATTCATACTATCAACTTTGCTGCATTTTTCCTCGGTTAGTCCACTACGAACCGTGTCGCTGTAAACGTCGAATCGTTGTCTTCATCGTGGAATTTCTCACAGGCGTCTTAGACTTAACGCGGCGCGTTCACGAATGAAACAAAAAAATTAAAACAATCTTTCTGTGTGAAAGAAACGAATGAAGTATCTGCGCGATACTGTTTTTTTTTTTAGTTTTGGAAGTAGACATAAATTGTGAAGTAAAATGTTGGCTTTTCAGAAATTGTATTTAGTTTTTTTGAGCACGAAAATCTATTTTGAGTGAAAAATAACATCAGAAAGTGTCAAAAAGCTGTGAAATAAAATAAAATACAAAAAATTGTCTTCGGACATTTTACGAAAGTGAAAAAAAATTAAGTGAATTTCTTGTGAGTCTTATGAAAGCATAGAAACGAAATGCCAATTGGCCGCTTGCAACCCCCAAGCACCCTAAAACCCTCGTCCCTAGAGACCCTTTGTAGTACGACAAGTACCTTAGAATCCCGTCTCTCCAGCAATGACATACCCAAAATGGAATTACTCAAAATTAACTATGTCCATCAGTGTAAACAGCCCATTACGGTCACTCGATCATCGCCAGTCACAAGATCACCCGTTGCATCAACATCATCATCCAAGCCCCCCCGGATAGAGAGCGAATCGGCTCGAGATTACCGATTCCTCGGCTACAAGAGGCCCAATAGTCACCCTGAGATAACGAAGAGAGAATCAGTTGTTGAGAAATCTCAACGATGTGACTCCTGGGACTTTCTACAAAACAAACGGGCCATACCGACTACAAAAGCACCGTCAATGACGACGAAAGCGCCATCATCATCGGACACATATGCAGATTGCTGTTCGGACTGCTCGGATTGTTCGACTGGAACTACGGACTCCCTCTGCTGCTCGGGTGCAGTGGAGAAGAGCAACAGTTGGAATTATCGTTCCAAGTTTGACATGGCCAAAAAGTCCGAACTCACAAACATATCCCGAACTGAACGCTACACAAAACTTGAGACTACCGATAGTGATCAGGAGTCGGTACAGATGAGACATCATCAGAAACCGCCTGCTGCAATGAAATCAACTTCGGATGTTTCGAAAATTCAGCAAATGTTCGAATCGGCTGTTCAGCAGCGAAAACACATAGCTAAGCGAGATTCACTGGATCTTGAGTCATCGGGTGCTCGAAAACCAAACTCCAGACAGTCAGATTCCCCTCGGAGGAGAACTTTTTCTCCGGCAGGAAGTGATGAGAGAATAAAGAGACTGGAAGATCTGCCCTATGACTCTGACTGTTGTGAGTGTAAGAGTAACAGAAAATCTCTGAACGAAACCAAACAAGTCTCAAGAATTCCGAAAAAGATCGAGACGAATGATCAGTCAAATCGCCAGATCAGAAAAATCACCGACCTTAAGTCTGAGAGCAAAGATCTGCCAGGCAGACAGTTCAGAAAGTTTGTCGAACCAAGATCCACTAGTGAACAACATAAACCAGCTAATCGTCAAGTTTCCGTTGAGTTCAAAAATCAGACGAAGATCAGTGATCATGCGTCGTCTGAAAAGAAAAGCTGGGAAGCTAAAAAAGTCACTTATAGATTACAAAATGAATCGAATCGTGATAAGCCGAAGACAGAATCCAATGAACTGGTGACCTGGCAAACAAAATCCTCGAGTGATCGTGAATCACCATCGAACGCTCGAAATGAGTCAAATGAGCAATTCAATCGTCAGATAAAGAAAATGTTTCAAAACTCGTCCAGTCCTTCTGCGCCAAATCGAACTAGATTCTATGACTCGTCACCAAGTTCCGACAACGATCTGCCATCACAATTGATCGATTCAAAGCTGCTGCGAAAGCGGAGTCCTCATCAAACCAAAGTGGAACGTATTCACATTCGCAAGAAACGTCAACCTCTTCTGATCATCAATCAACTCACAGATTCGACACACACTATCGATCACTATTGCGATAAATCAAAATCAAACGACGAACACACTTCGAAAAACACATGTGGCTACAAAAATTGCTCATTCGCCAACTGCCCTATGTCTGCGGGTGGTGTTGATCCACAGAAGATTGATGAAAACCAAAAAGATCACTTGGTCAAGGAGAACAATAAGAAAAACCTTGAGAGATCATCCATCAAGCTGCAGCCATCGCAAACTAATGTCACCTCGGCCCCTGATGATGCGACTGAGAAGAGGATCATTTCGACTTCGCCAACGACTGAAAAGAAAAAACTGGCCGCAGTCGATAATGATCATCATCACATCGAGGATCAAGTGACGATCGTTATCAATCGGGGTCAGCATTGTGGCGGTGACCCTAATGATGTACAGAATTTCAGCAATAAAAACCTAACAAAAGCCACCACTGATGAGCTTTTAGCGCCATCTGTGCTTAACAACACAATAGTGATCAAGTCATCGTCCAGCGAGAAGATCAGTAATGTCGATGTGAATTTGAAGAACATTGAGAATCGTAAGTTCAACGATCTGAAGAATATCAATCATTGGACCGAGGAAACAGCATCATCAACCGACAATGCTGGCCAACGATCACAACAGGCCAACAGCGATCACGCGCGGAATAGTGTTAAGATATTTGTTCGTAATTATCCCGTTAGCAGTTCTTCGTCATCGGCATCGTCGTCGTCTTCATCGGCAGATAGTAATTCTTTGTCGTCTGCCGATGCTGACGATCACCGCGGGCGACGCGCTGTTGTTGATCTTGTTAAACGTTACGACTCCCAACAGACGCCGAGTGGCTCGAGCTGTGTGACATTGTCTTCGTCGTCGATGGCAGACGATGAGGAATATGACGATGATGATGGCACCGGAAGTGCCTTATCTGGCGATCTACGAAAATACAACCGATCAGATTGCAGTGGAAGTAGTTGTAGTCTTTCGGTGTTGGTGCCTTCCACATCGCCGTCGACGATGACTACTGGTGCGTCAACGATTCAGAGTGTTTTTGCTGGCACAACGTCATCGAAATTCGGATGTGATGGAGGAATTTTTTGGAACAATTGTTACTTTTATGAGGGCGATAAGAGTAATTACTGCTGTTCGGCGATAAGTTGTGATGATGACGAGTGTCCGTATTATGATTTGGATGTGGACATGAGTGGAACGAAGTCAGTGGATAAAGTCGATGCGTGTTGTAAAAAGGAACAGGAATGTAAACCAAAAGCGACAGGCAGCGATGTGGTTATTGTGACGCAGAAGCGAAATCCTAGAAAGGTTCGTATTAATAGATTGTATTGAATAAAGGGTTTAGTACTCTTAAATTTGTGGGTTCGAGTCCTACTCGTGCCCCTCGTTTTTATTTCATCTTTCACGGGCACTGCCTCTTGCGAAGAAATGACAAAACTTCCAAGAGTATCATCTGTCATGAAAGAGTGCCGTTCGGAATCGGCGTTAAATTGTAGGTCCCCTCAGTTCTCCACACGCACCTAGAGAATTGTTCATGAGAGTAAGCCATTTAGGTCTTGGCTCTTCAAGAGTTGTCTCTTAAATTCCGCCTACTCACTCATTAAATCAAACTTCTTTCAGGTTATCTAACCCATCCACCGTGTGACCCTTCCAGCGCCATATTAAAACTTATTTATGTGCGTAACTAATTTCAACATAATTATTCAAAATTTATTACATGAATATGCACCGAAGTAGGTTAAAATTCTCTCAACAACTAATAATTCATTTCATTCAGTCAAAACACCGCGCCATATATCACTAAAAAATTTAAATAAGTCATCAACCTAATTAAAACCATTGTAACTTGAGAAAAAAAAACCGTTGTCTTTTTCTTTGACGTTTGAGATGTGTCATACAAATTGCAATTTCCATCCGACCACATGTATTCGCACAAATCGAACAAAGCTAAAGCCAACTGTCAGTGAAATGTCAATTCGATCTAGAACAAGATGCGTCGCTACAGATATGCAAATGACTTTAAGATAAGGTCACGAAACATCTAAAATAATTAGGTCATCAGCTCATCGGTCGAAGAACTAACAAATAAATCCAATTAAAAATGAAAAAGAAAACTAAAACGAGTTTTCTATTGCTTTTGAACACTGAATGCATTCATTCATCGTGTTGTAAATAATTGCTTCACTGTGTTGATGGCCAGACCAGACCACTAACAACCGTTAAAGCACATTTTTGTGATGTACCACATTTATGTATAGATTCTTATCAATCTGGGTAGTTAGTTCGGGTTTTTTTTTTTTTAAATAAAAGCCTCTGCCTGTGCGAGAGAATTTATTAACTGGTTTTAAATGGCCGTTCTTGTTTTGAATATATTTTATTTTGTTGGGTTTTATTTTTGATTTGTTGAATTTTCCGTTGGGATTTGCTATATGCAAAGCAGGACAATGTACGGTTTTTCTTCTTTCATCTGTCTTAATCTTTTTGAGATTGACAATAGATGGCGCATTATTTCATTTGAATTTAAATTTTGGGGAATTAGAACCGAATTCTTGAGTTGGAATGCGCAAAATAAATGACAAAACGGATTATGTCAGTAAAAGAATGATTAATTCACACGCTTAAAGAATTCCAAATGCACTCATTGTTTAATAAATTGGTTCTTCCATTTGTCTTCAGGTTTTTGGAAAAATAGGGTACATCGGTCATCAAACTCTTTATTTATGAAGTCAGTGATTTGCATTTGTTGTATGGGAGGGAATTATTTGATTTATCGTCTTTAGACATCAACTTATATGTCAGTAGTTAGATGAGAATTAATAACAAATTTAAATAAATTTATTCAGTCAGTAATGCAGAGGTTAATCAGTAGCTTGCAGTAGATATATTGACGCGCTGGGAAATAATTTTGCTTTCATAATTAAAAGAGAAGAAATTGTAAGACTGAATTTACAAAGATGGGTAAATAATTTGGTTTCTTTGTGTATTTCACAATCAATTATCTAAACAATGAAAGGTATTCATTAACATACATTGTTGCAGTTGCAAATGCTTAAGGCCTGCGAGAAAATGTTTGCATAAACAAAATGTGTTTTTGTGGCTGCCTACAAACCTTTTAATTCACTAACCAACTGTTCAAATCATAAAATGATGCCTCCGCTGTAAAACCGTGAGTTTTCCTCCTCCTGTTTAATTTCAACAAAACTTGAAAATCTCACTAGCCAACCCCAAAATTAATAACTTACAATTATTATCAGAATCGGTTCAGCTGCATTCAGAACCATAAAAAGGAACATAAACCACCACCTAGTACTAGAAATTCAAATATTTTACCATTGAACGACGATTGTCGGGTCAGCTTTTCTTCACATTGTGGAATTAACCTTTTTTCTCAAAATGCTATAAAAAAAACTACTGAATATTTTCTCAAATTTCTTTTTTTATTTGTACAATCCTTCCGGTTAGTAATGGAAAATACTTTCATTCAAATGGCTGCCTTGGCTGGCCATGCATAAGCCTACACGATCGGTCCAATTTTTAAGCACATTATCGATTGTGTTCGTCTGCATTTCACCAATGGCTTCACAAATATTGTACTTTAAAGCGTCAATTGTCTCTGGCTTGTCGGCGTTACACTTATCTCCCACAAATAATAGTCCAACGGTGTCAAATTGAAGCTCCGTGGTGGCCAAACGACATCAGCTCTGCGGCTGATAATGCGATCATCAAAAACAGGGCGCAAAACATCGAGTGTAACTTCGGCTGTGTGGCACGTAGCGCCGTCCTGTTGAAATGAAACCAAATGCTGCCAATATCATCCTTTTCAATTTACAGCATGGCCCGATAACGATTGCCATTGACTGTAACGGCCACTCCTTGCTCATTTTCGAAGAAAAAATGGCCCAGTAATACCTCTGGACCAAAATCCGCACCAAACAGTCACTCGTTTTGAGTGTATCGATTTTTCAATGTTTGCGTGCAGGTTTTCTGTGCCCCAAATGCGACAATTTTGCTTGTTTACATACCCGCCAAGATCAAAATGAGCTTCAACTGGAAAAATGATCTTTTTGACAAAATCGGCATCTTCTCTAAGTCGAACGCAGGCCCGCTTAGCGAAGCGAAGACGTATTGGATGGTCAGTTGGCTTCAATTCCTGAACCAATTGGACTTTGTATGGCGTCATAACAAGGTCTTAATGCAAAGTTCGTCTCAATGATGTCTCCAAATGTTCAATTGTTGAGAACGACGGTGAATTGATGTTGAATGCGCTTCACGCACACTCTCTGCAACAGCAGCAATATTCTCGGATGTACGCACTATTTTTGGCTTTTCACGCTTTGCTTTATCGATGAGGATGCCAGTTTCTTTCACTTTTTTCAAAAAATAACAAACATACGGAGATGACGGTGCTTCTCTTCTTCCAAAATCCGTACGCAATTTTCGCACACATTCGGCAACATAACCATGATTTTCAAAGTAATGTCGCAATATTTCCCAGCGTTGTTCAAGCGTAGGTACACACAGCCGTATTCGTTCAGCGGAAGAATAAAACTAATTATATGTCGAATCAGACAGTGTTACCATACACTAATTGATAAGAAGAAAACGCTAGATGGCGGACCCTTTATTTGTAGATAAATCTGACAGCTTATTCTGACAACAACGTCTGTTGGGTCCGCTAGTATTCTCAATTTTTAGCCTTTGTCATCCTCAAATTGAATATAAACAGGCGTTTTTCGGCTTTCCTTTAACAATTTTTGGCTCGACAGCGCTTGTCGGGTCCCCTAGTAATTGGAATTGCAAGCATTTAACAGTTTTTTGCATGAATTCGTAATCGACATTGCAAAAATAGGCATGGTATACCCTTTTGCAGTCTAAAAATGAGTTATTCGAAAACTATTTTCACGTAAATTGTAACAAGAACATTTTCAAACTTGTCAATCAAGAAGAAGTGATTTAATCTGTCAATATCTTTGTTTTGTCCATTTTCCAAATCGATGGTCTGTTAAATTAAATATTCAATGCCCCCAAACTCTACAAAGTATGTCTGTTAAGAATGAAGAAAAATTGAGTTTAAATCTCTTCATAATTTATTTTCTGTGCTATCTTACCAGTCATGTTATATCACTACCATAAATGTCTTCGTTTTCCAAATGTCAAATGAACTTAAAATGTCATTAACAGCAATTGTGCTTCAATTTAGTTCAAGGAAAAAAAAAGAAGAGTGGATTTTCTTGTTCTTATTTTTTTTCTGGGTTACAAAGTGAACTAAAAAATTCTTAAAGAAAGAACAAAAGACAAAACCTTAAATGTCAAAATACCTGTCAAAATAAATCCGTTGGAACAAATCGAAAAATTTACATAATGAACTTGGTTATGCATTTTGAAAAAAAAAAAAAAAAAAACAATAACAAAACGGTGTGTATGCTAATTTTGATATTAAATAACGGATCAATCACAAAATGCTCGAAGTTCAACAAAATAGTAAAGCCGAAAAACGACGAAAGACTTCATCAAAAGTCATAGTCATCGTGTCGGTTGATGACGATGAGAAATAAAAAGAAAGCCAACAGGTTTATAAAATATTTGGCGTTATTTTAATAGAGTCTTAGTTATGGAACTGGTTTATCGCTTTGAATGCATTTCTTTTTTCGATGAGGAAAAAATTAAATTTATTGATAAAACCAAAATTTACTGCACTAATTTTACCGGCTTATGATGGCGTTTTGTTTTTTATTTATTTATTCTAAACTGGTTCGTTGAATCGGAACAAGGCGTCATTCAAAAAGCAGTTAAATCGTGTGACAGTTGAATCTGGTAAAGTGGGTAACTGAAGTTTAGATAAAAATTAATTGATTGAAAGACTCAGAAAATGCATATACAGCTACTCGTGTTTTGAGATTTAACGGAAATGCAAGAATTTGGTAATTAAATTGAATTGAAGTCGATTTAGATAACTTGTTTGCAGATAAACATTGAATTCAAGCTTTCTGGACATATGTATCACACCAAACACATAAATGTAAAAAACGAGCCAAGTTCTCAAGTACAAAAATTCTGCCTAATAAATCAGCCACGAAAATTTATGAGATCTAAAAGAACGCCAAGTTCTAAGATGCAGCAAGTACTCGTAGATGCATTGCAAATGTTTTAAGTGGACTTACATCGAATCAACTATTAGTTTTTAAAGAAACTTGTAAACTAATGTAAATCAGTTAAGAAGAAGAAAGAGGGGTGCGGAAATTGCCCTGAGTTGTTTCCTTTAAATAAGAGTGTAGTGACAAAGTTGCTAGAGATCCTCAAATAATGTAAATTTATCCAATTCAGACGTATTCCAAAAAAAGGAATTGAACTGAAAATAAAAAAATGTCGATTCAGTTCACTGATAAATATATTTTTTTCTAGCAAAAAACCTTCTTAAATGAGGAATACCCCAAAATATCAAGATTAACTAGCAAAAAGTAAAGCTCTAATTACCATCGAGTTTATTTCATTCATAAACAAACCAAGCTTGTACATTGAACGAGTAGGTACTTGGTAGTTTTCTTTTTGCCTTACGTTATATTTGCCTACTCAAGTCTGATAATAATTTCACCGACCATTGCGCTCATTTTGTATCCATTGGATAACAAAAACCTTTCGTTCTTTTCCTTTTGCCTCCTTCAACAAAATTAAGAACTCGTTATTCACATAAGAAACTTGTTCATAACAATTTGCTTTACGTTTTAAATGCTCTACATTTGAATTTAAATAAAAAAAATAAAATAGAAGAATAAGTAACACAAACTAATTAAGGTCAAATGGAAATGAAGAACAAGGAAAATAAGAAAAAAAAGCCAACAAAGATTCGAATACCTATACTTGATGAAGAAAAAGCATAAACGGAACCAACAAAATTGACGAATAAAAAACAATGTCGCACACGTGCTTATACGCAAAATGTGCAACATTTTTTTTCTTTTTTATTCTTGCAACATTATCAATGGATAGTTTCGTGAAAAATGTTGAGTTCGAGATTTTGATCAAACATGACGGCGCACTGTTGAGAGGTCGAAAATTTGTGGTTTCGGCAGTTCCGTCCGTCGCGTCGGATTGTCTATGTCTTTTTGCGTCTTTTTCTCTCTATCTCGTCTGTGTTGTTTGTGAAGTCGTATCAGCCCATCGAACCCAAACGTAAGTGCTGAGCCAATTCAAAATGTCCAAGACATAGAAAATAAACAATGGAAATCGAATTGATCTTCACAGTTTAAAAACTGAAAACATATATTTAACAAGCTGGTCAGTATGTAGAACAATAAAACAAATTTTGCTTTTTTAACCCACATAGGGTTTATATTCTCAAATCACTAAAAATTAAGATTTTAAATTTGACTGAGACGAATAATCAAACCATTTTAGTGTTTACTTTTATTTCTGTTCATCAGAAAATCGTTGACAAAGTCTTAGGATATAAAGTATGTTTAGCATCATTATTTCCATTCAAATAACCGCTGTAATATAGAATTTGACAGTTCACTTCTTTTAAATTTCGTCCACAATATGGACGCTGCTCCAACCCCTTTTTTAATTTTATGTGGATCAAGTTCAGCGTCAATAAGCACATCATTCACTATTGTTTTCTTTATGGAAGCTCAAATTTGAACAGAGCTTCAACATCTCGCGAATTTGAAGTTCTGCCTGAATTGTATCCTAAAATCGTAATTACGGGCAATTTCAATGCACACAATTCTTCGTGGCTTCTCCATTCGGGCCCGACAACACCCGAAGAATGTGTGCTGAAATCTGTTCTGATTTTAGCCACCTTACTCATTTTGTAACCGAGCCCACTCGAATATCAGACGTTTAAAAAAAAATGTCGGACGTTTAAGACAAACAATTCTACAATGTCTCAAAGGCAGTTAGAATTTTTTGTACTTGTAATAAATATTGTAATATTCGGCTTGGTCCGACGATTAAAACTTATTCACTTTTCAAATAAAACACAAATTCACTTTATTAAAATCACTCACAAACTTATTTATTCAACACTTTCAATTATTACTTTCAAACACAGTGTCTTTTCTTTATAGCAGTTCATATTTAATTAATCCTTGCTTCGACACCAAGCGGGTATTTATATAACTCAAATAATTTCGAGAAACTACTAGGTTTTTGTAGGTGCTGAAACTTCCCGATGCTTAACGAAGTTCTCTTCTTAACTACTAGAGTGTAGGGGAAACTCTAAAGAGTGTAAACACAATTACTTACAACTACAAATAAAACTTTTTGTTACATAACTATTCAGCAATTAGACAATATTAGAGTGACAGAGATAAATAGTGTATACACATTGCAGTATGTACACATGTAGATAGACATCTAGAGATATGGAGAGACTAGTGATGTGCCGAACCGTAAATTTTGTAAACCGAGTTAACTCGAGTTGGTTTTTTTGCAAACCGATTTGCAACTCGGTTTGCCCAACTCGAGTTTAACGAATCCAACTCGGTTTGCCAACTCGGTTTGCAACTCGGTTTGCCAACTCGGCTTGCCAACTCGGTTTGCCAACTCGGTTTGCCAACTCGGTTTGCCCAACTCGGTTTGAAACTTAAAAAAAAAAAAAAACGAAAATAACAGGTTTTTAATCCGTCAAAATCTCTGCCATCCGCTGATAAAAGTTGAATGTCAATGGCTCAATAGAAAGATAAGGTACGAATCTAGGTCGCTAGAGGAATATTTCGTTAAAAATGTTACCGGATTGCCCCGAAAATCGCTCTAGAAAACATAAAAAAAAAAACGAAAATACCAAGTTTTTAATCCGTCAAAATCTCTGCCATCCGCTGATAAAAGTTGAATGTTAATGGCTCAATCGAAAGACAAGGTACGAATCTAGGTCGCTAGAGGAATATTTCGTTCAAAATGTTTACGGATTGTCCCGAAAATCGCTCTAGAAAGCATTAAAAAAAAAAAACGAAATTACCAGGTTTTTAATCCGTCAAAATCTCTGCCATCCGAGTTGGCGAATCGGGTTGCTGACCGATTTGGCGAACCGAATTTTCAATCCGAGATGGCGAACCGAATTTCAAACCGAGTTGGCAAACCGAGTTGGCAAACTGAGTTGCAAACCGAGTTGCAAACCGAGCTGCAAACCGAGTTGCAAACCGAGTTGCAAACCGAGTTGCAAACCGATTTGCAAACCGAGTTGCAAACCGAGTTGCAAACCGAGTTGCAAACCGAGTTAGGGCTAACTCGAGTTGACTCGAGTTAGCAAACCGAGTTGACCCATCACTAGGAGAGACGGAGTTACAAAGTGTGTATACATTACAATAGATTGACATACAGAGATATACCTAGAGAGATAGGAATATAAAGTGTATACATATTACAATATGAAGAATTCTTCTTCTTCCTCGGTCCCTACGCTCGTTAACAATGACAATCCAGTTGTAAGCTCTCTTGCAAAAGCTAACCTTCTTGCTAGGCAGTTCGCCCCCAACTCTTCGCTGCCAGAGAGTGTCATGACTCCTCCAGTTCTCATTGGCACGCCGCCAATGATTTCATGGGACAAATATTCCTCCGTGCTCGTGCTATGGCGAGAGTCCTTAAAGATCTCAACATACATAAATCCGCTGTTCCGGATGGTATCCCCCCTATTATTCTGAAAAGGTGTTCTTCCACGTTGGCAAAACCCTTGCGTAAGATTTTTCATTTATCCTTTTCTTCTGGGATCGTTCCGAACAGTTGGAAAACAGCATTTGTCCAGCCAATTCCAAAGAAAAAAGACGAATCTTCTTCTCCCTCCATTTATCTTCCGATTGCACTTACGTCCCTTCTTTCTTAGGTCATGAAAACGCTGATAAATTTTCAGCTCAAAAAATATTAAGATCGAAAGCTCTTAATGACCAGCAGTATGGCTTTCGCAGCTACAGGTATACTGGAAATCTCATGGTTTATCTCACCGAACAGTGGAACAAATCCTTACATCGCTTTGGAGAAAGTAAGATTGCTTCACTTGATATTTCAAAGACATTTGATAAAAGTCTGATATCTTGCTCTGTTATCGAAAATGCGTGCCTTCGGTATCGATAAATTCCTTCTACGTTGGATTAGAAACTTTCTTTCGAACCGTTAAAAACAAGTTGTATTGGACGGATTCAAGTCTGAAATCCACAATGTTGGTGTGCCCAGGGGTCGGTTTTGTCTCCAACCCTCTTTCTTCTAATCCAAAAAAATTGTTTCGCTGACGATAGTACCCTTAGCTTCTCATATTGATTTCTAGACTCACATCCCTCCTCTTCGGGTGTGGAACTGAAACTGCAAATTAAACTCTGATCTAAACAGCATTGTACAATGGGGACTATAAAATCGCGTAGAGTTTTATGCCTCGAAAACTCAATGCTGTCTTGTATCGTTAAAGCGAGATATACTTCCCCTGTCACCGTCCATGATTGGCACTTGCATCACTGACCACTTCTTGTGGAATGAGCACATATGCGATGTCTCCCCTTTTTATCTGGCTATTATCTTTAAAAATGTATATCCGTCCAAAGCTTGAGTACAATTCTTATTTCCGGGCTGGTGCTCCAGCTACTTACTTAAGCCTCTTGGATGGAATACAAAAAAGAGCTGTTAGAATGATTATGGTGATAGAGACATCACTGACTCATTCACCCCTTTAGACCACCGTGCGTCGTAACGTTGCGTGTCTCTCCCTGTGTTATCGTTACTTCTACGGTAATTACTCTAGTGAAATAGCCATCAGTAGCATTCCTCCCCCCAAACAATTCAACCGTAATACCCGCGCTTCCAGGAATGCCTATCAGTTTACCCTTGATCCCAACTTCGGACGTACTCTCAAGTATAGAGAATCGTTCCATAGCCGTACTACGCGAATGTGGAACTCTCTTCCACACCCAGTCTTTCCTGATCATTGTAATGTGTAAGGCAAAACTAATTAATTTATTTCATTACCAAATCCTGGTAGTGGTAGTGCGATTTGGAGTCTCCATTATGAGGATACTTTTAAACTGCTGAATGTCAAAACAAGCGGTTTCTTATTTTATTCTTTTTGAGATGAATGTAGACATCATAACTTAGTTTTCTTTTTTTTCGCAAGATTATTTCAAGCGTTAATTTATTAAGCATTCATAATTGAAAATTCAGTTCACATGTTGAACTGTGAACATTTTTTTGTCTCTAATCTTTACAATCCGATCTGCATTCCTTTGCTCTTTATGACTCTTTGAATTTCAATCCTAGAAAACCATTTCACTTTTGTTTGCAATTTGTCTTCACGTGTAGGAAAAAAAAACACATTCACTCTAATTTCGCATTCATGTCTAGTTTTCGCATCATCATCAACGATATGTTTCAGTTTCAATTTCAGTCCACCATTGTGTTAATTTTATTTTCATTTTTCTAACTATTTTCCTTTTTTTTCTTACACTTGGTCCAAGAGATCCGGTAGCAAAATAAAATCACATCACGGAATGACGATGATGTTTCTTAAAAAAAAAACCAATAAAAATAACTTAATATTCAAAGGTTGTACAGTAGAAGTAGAAAGTTGTTGCATTATTGTTTTATTAGCTATTTTCGTTATTGCAATTGATGTCGATTACCTCTCTGTCATAAAAGTTTTGAAAAACAAATGGAAACATTTTCCATCCTAACGCCTCCATATCATAAATGGAAGGTGCGAAGACGATAGCGTTTTCTTTTGATGGAGGAAATCTTGACAGATTAAATACTTACTACAAGTGACATTAGACTTTTTTTTGACATGTTCTTCATCTTTTTTTTGCAGGCTGATGTAATACACGACATGAGACCAAGATCTATGGATGGAGTCGTTGACTCAGGAGTTTCGTTAAATGGCGATACCGGTTCTAGTCCCGACAGCGAACACATGCAAAATCAACAGGTAAGCTTTTTAATCTAAAAAGACTGCGACGCAAGATGCGGTTTGGTTGCAGAAGTTGTTTATAACTCGCCGATTATGGGTCTTTGATGTGGAAGTAGTCACGCAATGATTCCTTAAACGATTATAATCTCAAGTAGCCTCTAGTTGTTTTGATGAAAGTTTCCGCAAAATAATAATTGCGTTGAATTTTATAAACAAAACTAGCTGTACCCTGCCACGCTTCGCAGTGGCACATTGTGATTGAATGGTTGAGAAATGAGAAACAAAACAAAGAATACATTTCATTTAAGTTTAATTTTGTAATACTCGAGAATATGCAATATTTTTTTCCGTTGTCTGCGTAGATATAGAGATTATCTGGTTTGCCGACTCGGGAACACGCAACATTACAGTTGTTCATGTGAAAAGCAATCCGCATCTAAATCTAAACCACACAATTCTAAGATTGACCTTGAGCTTTATTGATTGTGATTGGAAATAAATAAATAAAGACCTAAACTGCCCACTACCCGCTACCCTGGTTCCCCTTTACTCGCTATCCTACCTTCACGCTAACTGCTACCCCGTTACCCTCTGCATACTCCCGCTTCCCTGCTCATATGTCATTAACGACATACGATATCGGATTGAAATATTTTAAGTTATGATGTATCGAACCCAAAAGAGTGGAAGTTGACGGCATCACTACCGAACTCTTCAAAGCAGCCGGCGATGACTTTGAAAGGAGCATGCACTTACTCATTTGCAGAATATGGTCGGAAGAGATCATGCCCGATGAATGGAACTTCAGAACTGTTTACCTGATCCTGAAGAAAGGAGACCCTCTAAATTGCACCAATTATTTAGGTAGGCCTCCTTAACACCACATACAAGATCTTTTCTGCAATGCCATGTGAACGCCTGAAGCCGTTTGTCAACAAACTAATAGGTCCATATCAGTGGCTTTAGACCGGGAAGATCCACCATCGGTCAAATATTCACGTTACGGCAGGTCCTCAAAAAAACAAATAGACACATACCATCATTTTATCGATTTAAAGGCCGCCTATGAAAGCATCTATTGAGAAGAACTGTATAATGCCATGTCAATTTTTTGGCATCCCTGCCAAGCTCGTCCGCTCGTGCAAAATGACGATGGATAACTCACGCTGCTCTCACGGAATCTTTCGACGACAAAAAAGGATTCAGACAAGGCGATGCGCTGTCGTACGATTTTTTTAACATCGTTCTTGAGAAGATAGTGCAAAACTCCACCGTCAACATCAGAGACACTATCTTCCAAAAGTCTGTCCAACTTCTCGAGTACGCCGATGATATTGATATAATGGGAAGAACGCAATGGCATCTTTGTGAGAGAGAATTGAGACAGAAGCAGCAAAAATGGGTTGAGCGGTTAATGAGAGAAAAAGTATTATGCTGTCTTCTAGAAAGGACACGCTTCTACAATAGTTTACCGTTTAATTAAGCAAAGTATTTTCATGCCGACTTGACACACGTATTTATTCTGACAATTAAAAAAAAAATATGTTTGACAATTTAAATAAATTGAAATTGAGTATTTGTAAATTGATCAGTTTTGTTTTAATTTTGTTGTAGTGGGAAAAGCATAATTTTTTAACATTGGCACTGTTTGTGATTATTGACTGATGCAAAAAATAAATAAAAACAATCCTTGATACGGATTTTATATCATTTTAAAATTTCAGCTCAATCGGTGCAGAACTTTTTGAGTTTTTCGAGCGTACACAAACCAACATAACATTTTTATATATATAGATAAAGATAATTTAGGTACAAATTTTTCAAAATAATTTGGCATCATTGCAAAGTTTTAAGCAACTGACAGCGAGCTCTGTTGACAGTTTTCTCTTCACAAAAGCAATTTTCTGAAGTTTTTTGACGTTTAGTAGCGAAATATGAGTTTTTAAAAGATTGTATAAAAACAGGAAGTTTTTTGACATTTGAGTGCAGCCGACCGAAATAAATATTTTGTATTTAAAAAAAAATCAAACACACTTTGTATATGTATAGTAAGGGGAGTTTCTTTCAACATTAAAAATATTCAAATTTGTATCCCTCTCCTTTGTATTTCCTTTCTTGTCGTGAACTGGTTTAAGCCGCACATGCAATTCAATAATATGATCTTTTTCGAAGCATAAACTCCATAAATTATGGTCAAACACGATCGACGATCATCGCAATATTGCTTACAAGTGTGTGCAATCTTTAGGTTTTTGCACACACACCGCATCATTAATTGAAGACTGAGTTATCATTGCATTAATGCAACTTAATCTCCTTCTTTGATCTTGGAATCTTATCGCTTAACGTCAAATCGTCATTTTCGCATTTGTTTTTGGTAGACACGTCTAGTGTAGATGACATAATTTATTGCAGACACTCATACTCACGCAGATTCATTTCGTTAAATGCAAAAACTAGTTTATGTCAAAGCCAAAGCAACCGCCATCTGTGATCGTTTTGTTTAGAAATTAAGTCAAATGTCATTTCATGTTAGTTTTTCATCGCCATCTTGTTTTGTCACCTGTTTGATGAATGACATCTCATACAAATTTACTTCAACTGACAGCTACTCTAAATTTTTTTTTGTTCATTTCAGGATTCCGAAGCACGTCGCCTGAAACGTGGCCATGTACTATCCGAACTTCTTGAAACCGAACGAATTTACGTTACGGAAATGAGTTCAATCCTAAAGGTAAGAAAAAACACGAACACATAGACATACCTAACTGCAAAAGCCTATAGGATCTAGATTTATTAAATGAATTAATAGTCCACTTCGTCAGAATAACAAATTCACATTAAGACATGTAGATCAGTTCGTTGATCCTCGCATGCTATAGCTGAAACTGTTACAAAACAATTACAAGAAACCATTTCAAGTTGTAGTACAATTCTTTCGGGCAATACTTCTTCATGCTTATGAATGATGAGCTCCAAACATCCTATCAAATTAATGGTCAGTGAATTCTCATATTCGCACAGCAATGCATCGATGATTTTGATCTACACACTCGCCTTGCAGAATTCTAAATGCTTCGCCGACTTCTCTGTATGTGGGAATTGGTGCATCAAGTATAGCTGCCAACACAGAATATGATTTGACTTGCATGGTCACATCATAACTGAAGCTATTTCATTCGCGAATCTTCCTTCCAGGTGTTGAGATATTTTTCTTGTGTGTTCTGTGAATTGAAAAATATTATTTGCAAAATGCGTTACGGCGCCTATGATTTGCGAAAAGCTTCCAAAACTCGACGATCGTTTCGGCTGCGAAAAGTTCAAAATACGGCTAATAACGTTGTTGGACGATTTAATGTTAAAAACGGAACAGTCAACAGCAGCAGCAGACCGCCAATTTGTGAGTCACCATTGTCGTTTCAAGGATCGCTGTTCGAAGACAGCTTTGACGAGGTCGAAAAACTCGATAAAACTCAAGTTATCTACAATCCAAATGACTTTCGACCAAATGTCGATAGTGCTGACAAAAATTACGTTTTCGGAATGAATTTGCTGAATTTCTCCGCTGGCAATGTTCTGACAGGAAAATCGACAAAAATTTTCACTCAAACTAGCTCGGAAATTGACAGCTTACAACGAATGAAAGACGAACGTAAAACTGTCTTCAAGGAACTTATCGAGCTATCAAGTTGTGATGAGTCCGTGGAATATCAGCTGATCAAGGATTACCTCGAATGCAATTCGTATTCGGAAATAGAAAACGATTCGGAATTTAAAGAATATCTTCATAAAAAAAATTACACTGATATTCTGGAGTACTTGGAAGAGCGATGTAGCTCTTCAGCGACCACTACGTCGACGATGCAAAAGAACTCGCTGAATAATACGAAGAAGCTCTCAAATCCCAAAATGCTTCCAAAAACCGATGAATGTACTCACTTGTGTGCTGCCTGTAAGGAACGATTCCGAATGTGGCGTCCAAATGATTTGAACAAGTCGCTGAATCGGGAAATTCCCGAAGAAAATATGAAACCAAAGACGTTTCTAGCAGCTTACAAGGATATCTATAAATTTTGCTTGGATTTCTTTGATGAAAGTTTCAAGACCAATCGCAAAAAAGACATTGCCCTTGCTGATCTCCCTACATTTTCCGAAGACAAATACTTTAAGCTACTCGAAAAGTTTGTGGCTGCACGCGGTTTTGATTCGATTGATGCTTATGTTGATTTGAAGTTCGGCTTGTTTATAAGCGCTGAGCTGAATACATTCAGCAGTAGTGGAGGACATAGAAGAACTGCAAAAACCAATCAAAATTTCAGTCTAGTAGTGTTTTTTTTGCAATTCAGCTCATATTCAGCTCGATTTTAAAGCAATTTCAAATCTCTTTTCAGGGCTATTGTGACCAAATGCAATCGGAAGAGCTTATGCATCTAGTTCCGGCAAGCTTACAAGGCAAAGAGGACATTTTGTTTGGTAACCTCCATGAGCTGTATACGTTTCACAGTGAAATCTTCCTCAAAGACCTCGAGAATTGTATATCAACCACCGAATTGGTTGCTTTGTGTTTTGTTCAAAGGGTAAGCTTTCACTTTAATAGAAAAATTCATTTGCAGGAATTTACTTACTTTCCTATTCAGCGTGATACTTTCTATCGTCTTTACTCGTTTTACTGTCAAAATATTCCTCGATCGGAGCGTTTACGCGAGACTCTAGTCGATACCCACCTATTCCTGCAAGAATGCCAAAAACGCTTGGGCCACAAATTACCACTGGCTGCTTATCTTTTGAAACCTGTTCAGCGGATAACCAAGTATCAGCTGTTGCTGAAGGATCTTCTGCGATTCAGCGATAGTGGAAGCTGTACAAAGGAACTGCAAAAAGCACTTGATTGTATGTTGATTGTGCTGAAATGTGTCAACGATTCGATGCATCAAATAGCAATTACTGGTTTTCCTGTAAGTTCTTACAGCCTTTTGGGATCGTTGGGGTGTTGATTGTAGTTTTTTTTTTACACAGAGTGATCTCTCGCAACAAGGTGAGCTTCTACTCCAAGATTCGTTCCAAGTGTGGACGGAGAGTAAAAAGGACATCCGATTGAGAATCAAACCTCAACAACGACACATTTTCCTGTACCAAAAGTCGATGCTGTTTTGTAAGCAAACCTCAAAAACCGGTCACAATAAGAGCACCTACCAGTTTAAGCATTATGTTAAGGTAATTTGATTATAGATGGCGCTGGTTGCCTTCACGAACATTTTTTCTTACTTTTACTTCTTAGACGTCACAAATCGGTCTCACAGAATCTGTTCGTGGTGATCCCAAACGCTTTGAAGTGTGGCTTCAAGGTCGTCAAGAGGTTCACACACTTCAAGCGCCCACCCTCGATGTCAAAAACAAGTGGGTGGCCGAAATCAAGCGAGTTCTTCTCAATCAACTCGAAGAGCTCAAAGGTGAGAAAATTAAGCAATATGGTCTCAACCACCGTGGTCTGCGTCAAACCGCCTCTTGGGACACGCCCAATTCCATAATATCAACACCAACACGTGCAATGAGCTGTGAAGTGTCATCAGAGTCAAATCGCAACTCAAATTGCAGCAGCGAGGATAGTTGCCCGCCCCATACGCCAGGTGTCAGCTCGATTTCATCGGCGGACAAAGAATACCCTGAAGGTTGTGGTTGTAGTTCGGATTATTCAAATAGTGAAGACGAAATGTCAATGATCGAGGACAATTCAACACCGGTAAGTAAAAGTTTTCGAACTTGATTTTATTTTTCCAACAACAAAACTTGTTTTGTTTAATTTTTTTTTCGTTTTTGGTGTTTTGTTTGTTTGATTTTTTTTTTTGTGTTCATTATTTTCTTGTAATTTTTTTAATTTATTAAAATTTTGTTTCTGTTTTTATTTTTCTCGGACTCCTCCTCTTCACTTATCATGCACAAATTGAAAAAAAAAATGCGCTTTAATTCAATAAACAAAAAAATGTCAGACATTTTTAAATTTTCTGGCACAATGGGCTTACAATCATGATGGCGGTTCATATCCGCGTGCAAGTAAATCGAATTCAAAGTTTTATGTTTCCGTTGAACATTAACGGGAATTTTGACATAAAAGAAAACAATTTGAACTCATAGTACAAAACCAAAAATTAGATTTTTTTTTTAATACTACAAAAATAACAAAACAGTATTTCGAGCTGCCATCATAGTTTTAATGCATTTTTTGCATTTGAAAATTTTAAGCTTTAATAAACAACTAAATAAATAAAAATTGTATAAATAAATTGTAAATAAAAATAGTAAAAAGAAAAGAATTATGCAAAACAAAAGTGGACCGCGGGGTTTGCAGTTAAACGGTTTTACACTCTTTCGGTCGTTGGGAACTATTACAATACTTTTTTTTTTTGAAAAAACAGTAAACATTGTTTACTTGAAAATATAAAATGCAACTCCATCGATGCATCAATTTGGAGGCCATCATTTGACATCATTGTTTTTGTTACGTAAGTTTTAGTTTTGTTTAAAGAAATAAAAACATCTATCCATATAGTAAACTAATAAGTCATTGTAATGAACCGCTCAGCGAATTAATTTAAAACAAAAAATTAAAACTAACAACTTGTTTAGACTTTGTTGCTTCTGGGTTTGCTGTTGCAAAATAATTTACTCATTAAATGTTTTTTTCTGTTTTATAGTGCTTTTAAATCTAAGTATGTATTCTTTCTGTATAAAGATTAAACAACGTAGAAAAGGTTAAGGCATATTGTCGAGCTATCATGTGTCATAAAAAAAAACTGTAAAACTGCATGATCTAATCAACAGTGGAAATGTACTAGATTAACTAATAAGTCGTTCTTATAAGAATTGAGAACCGATATCATGTGCTAAATTAAAATCATCTGAACACACTCTGTTTAAACTGACAGGCAATTTGACGTTTCAATTAAACAAGAAAGCAAACGTCATCCTCACCTTTGTATATAAATTTAACAGGTATAATCGAAATGGAATTCGACTAAAGCTCCAACTGGTTACAAGCCGAGATAATCATTTTTTTACATAAGTATTGTATTGTGTGTTCTCTGCTTGGTTTGACAGAACATTCTGTCAAAACCAAGCAGAAAACCAATCTTGATAATACTCCCCAAATATATATGCAAAGATTCTCACTATCTCCATGCAATATCAATAACCAAACCTATCATGGGCGGCATTAGAATTATTAATAGACTTTGAACATTTTTCAAGGTTTACAAATTACTCTACAAGATTTAACACCTTTAAGCGGAAAACACCAAGCGGCTTTGCTGTTAGCGTTGAGTGACGTATATGCCTATCACAAAGCAGCTTTGTTGCTTAACCTTAAATTTGACATATTAGGTCCGTTCCACACTCAGTTTGAAACTGCCGAATTTAGTAATAGGTCCGTTCGCGTACCCTCCTAAAACAGTCAAATGTTACGAAAAATTACAAAATTTAACCAAATCCTGTTCGCGTACTCAAAAATTTGGCAATTTTTCGTAAAAGAGAGCGCTGACGAGAGAGTAAAATATTTCCCCAACCTACAAATTTTAGCCCAAGAAATTTCTTTGGGCTGATTTGTGAAAAGTGTCAAATTTGATTGAAAGAAGCAAATAAATAAATAAATTCAAATTCAAAGTCTCAATTTTCATAGAAAAAAACTTGACAGATAAAATGTGGGCAAAATTTGTTGTTTTCCCGTTCGCTTACTTTTTTGTAGTTTTGTTTTTCTGTGAGAGAATTTTACCCCCACTCCTTAAATTGTCTCGTCCTACGAATTTTAGTGCAGAAAGTACGCGAACGGACCTAATATTTGGTTATTTTTGTTCAAAGTCTGTTTCCAACTTCAAAAATCGTGTAGAAGAGAGCGCTCACGAGAGAGTAAAAAAATTTCCCCACCCTGACAAATTTAGCCCATTTCTTCCGGCAGAAATATGAGTTCTGTCAAATGAAAATTTCATTCGTCAAACAAAAACAAAAGCAATCCAGTTTTGTAAATTTTTTCTTGAATTTGGTTTCTTGACTTTGTAAATATCTCTCTGAGAGAGTTTTCTCCCCACTCCTCAGAATTTGACAGATTGCCTTATTTAGTTCACAAAAAGTCTGGAACAGACCTTTTGTGAGAACCCCGTAACATAAACGTAACGCGGCACAAGCTGCAGCAACAGTTCAAATGTTTTCAACTTTTTGATATGGATGTGCTCAGCGACATGTTTTCTTGTTTGTTTGTATGGAGATTTTAGGTGCGTTCGCGTACCCTCCTAAAACAGTCCAATTTTACGAAAAATTACGAAATTTAACTAAATCCTGTTCGCGTACTTAACAATTTGGTAATTTTTCGTAAAAGAGAGCGTTCACGAGAGAGTAAAATATTTCCCCAACCTACGAATTTTAGCCCAAGAAATTTCTTTGGGATGATTTGTGAAAAGTGTCAGATTTTATTGAAAGAAGCAAATAAATAAATAAATTCAAATTCAAAGTCTCAATTTTCATAGAAAAAAACTTGACAGATAAAATGTGGGCAAAATTTGTTGTTTTCCCGTTCGATTACTTTTTTGTAGTTTTGTTTTTCTGTGAAAGAATTTTACCCCTACTCCTTAAATTGTCTCGTCTTACGAATTTTAGTGCAGAGCGTACGCGAACGGACCTTTTATTTGAATTTGACTTCCATGTTTATTATTATTTGTTATTATTGAAGATAAAAATAATGCTGCTTAAATGTATGTACATAAATTAATTTAGAATGAAATAGTTGATTACTACAATGACAGACGTCAGTCAAACTCAAACTGAAGTATAAATGCGTAACAGAGTCAGCGCTAACAGAAAAGCAGCTTTGTGCTTTCCGCTTTAAGAACGCAGTTTCTCAGTATTGGTTAAGCTCTGCGTAAAGGTTTGACAGACATCCCGAATTTCTGCTAAGAAATTTTGTTGTTTAACTGTACGATATATTCTCTCCTTCAAAACTTACATAAAATATACAAAAACAACTTGAGTAAATCTTTCACAGGCACTGCCTCTTGCGAAGAACTGACAAAACTTTAAAGAGTATCATCTGTCATGAAGAAGTGCTTCTCAACTTTGCCGTTCGGAATCGGCGTGAAATTGTAGGTCCCCTCAATTCTTCACACGCACTTGGGGATTGTTAGTGAGAGTAAGCCATTTAGGCCTTGGCTCTTCAAGAGCTGTCGCGCCGCACTATTAATTTTTTTTTATTTGTTTTCCTGTCAGTGTCAACACACTGCCACTTGGTGCGTTCTGTTAATAACAATCGTTGACTCCGTTGATTTAAAAAAAAAAGTCGTAACTATTTGACACATTAACAATACGTTTCAGAACGACTTGATGCCGGAATTTTCGTTACACTTCGTTACTATATTTGTTTCAGAACGACAAATAGTTGACGATGATGTACAGAAGAATGTTTTTTTGTTTTCGCTCAGCAATGGACATCTGTACATATATTTATGTGCTTATATTTTCTTGATCGCTGTGAACGACAGTCAGGAAAACATTTAATTTTCATTCTGGCGCTTTAGTGAGATAGATGCAAATCTATTTGGAAAAAGAGAAAATGGAACGATTTTATTTTCTTTTTCTGTCAAAGCACGAATAGCTGTCCTTTGTACCTATATATACTTGTACTAGGTATTATATCAAGATTAACGTAACTACTACTATAACTATTCTGACAAGTCGGTTATAAAAATCATTGAACATTTCTGTCAGCTCAGAAAATAGTGAAGGATTTTCCCACAGTACACAGAATATAAGGTATTATATTGCGCATCTGTCAGAAACCAAGATGACAGAAGTGAGAAAAGGCACAAAAAGAAATGCCGATAAGACAACAACAATTTTTGTTTTGTTTTGTCATTTAGGTCTCTGAAATGTGACACATGCGCGAAAGGCACAAAAAGAAATGCCGATAAGACAACAACAATTTTTGTTGTGTTTTGACATTTAGGTCTCTGAAATGTGACATATGCGCGAACTTTAGGGGAAGAAAATCGGGAATATAATACCTTGTATTCTGTGTACTGTGGATTTTCCTGTTTGAAATCCAGCTTTAAAATTAGATTTCTATCATTGCATTTGATGTTATTGAAAGTTGACATATTTGACATAACAAAATGGGCATTCAAACATATTTCCGGATTCATTTCAGTGACAGCTGTAGATAATGGCTTTTAAGAAAGAGATAAATATATGTATGTTTAGACAGAATGCGTAAACCAAAAGGAGGGCTGTGAAATAAATTCAGCAAAGCTTTTTTAGTTGAAGTCTTCTGTCGCTCGCTATAAACAAACTTCATAGTGTTTTGATACAGAAAGTCAGTGCTATAGAAAACTTCTCAATTAGGAAATCGACCAAATTTGAATTTAATAAACGATTTTGTTATAAGAAAGATGTTAAATATGTGTCGGTTTTGTGAACATCAAAATAAAAATGTGTTACAGTATGCGTTTATACATTTTTTGTTCTTTATGCTTCTATGAGTTTTTATTTTATATTCTTTTTTGTTATTTGTATTTTTTTTTTTAACACAATTTCAAAACAGCATCCGAATACAATTACTAACACTCTGCTTGAGCATAATGGCTTGCTAAAACTCATATTACTAACCAAAAACACACTAGTTAAGTTATTTTCAGTACCTACATCTATATAAACTTCTACACATTTAAGAAAATTAAACTACAACACTAACAAAAAAAATTTGTCACTAATATAAATATTTTTTGTTTAATTAAAAAAAAAAATCATAATATCATTAAAAATAAAAACACTAACTACAAAAATAGGGCAGTAAGTTTATTGCTTTGGCTGACTATAATGCAATGGGTCATTCTGAAGTGTCTATGCGTGAAGGTGATGCAGTTGAATTGCTTAAGGTCGGCTGTGCTGGATGGTGGTTTGTTCGTATTTTAGGTAATTTCTAAACTGAAATCAATCCTTTTATAGTTTAATAATTTTCAAGGTCGCACATTTTTTTATAATTTCACAATCTTTTTCCTTTCTTGATATGTGAATATTGTAGAGAAAAACATCCTTTTTTCATCTTTCTATTCATGATTTAAAATGTGTGTAGATATTTAATTCTTTGTTTAAGATCACTGTTTGATACAAAAAAATGTTTTGTTTTTAATTAACATCATCAGCAAAGCACCGATTGCTAAAAAATTTCTTTGCCGTTAAAAAATCTTTAGTCCTCGATAATAAATCACTTCTGTTCACACACAAATGTCTAAAAATTAAAAACCTTTCTAAAAAAATTTCTGCAAACTTGTACTCCTTTTACACTTATATTTCATTTGGCTACAAAAAGTGTTCACATTTTAAAAAATTCGTTTTTCAAATAAATGGCGCCCAATTCGATAATAATACCTACTTGTTAAAGGTTCCAGACAGTTCATTTAAGATTTCACATGGCGCCCAATGCATTATCAGTTTTTGTTAAGGGGTCTCTTTTGTATAGAAAAACCCTCATTTGAAACCTTCATAACTGAAAGTTCAAGAGAAAATAAAGTTACTGTTGTATTTTAACGACATCTGGAAAATAAGAGCCTTACGTGTTCAATCTGGAGCATTAGAGCCTTACGGGTACAAAGTATATGTGATTGGAGATAATTTTTGTTTAATATTTCAATCAAGAAATATATGACTTTTAAGCGAATTGAAGACTTTTGTTTGCATTTGAAAATATTTCAAAAATTTTAATTTTAACTGGCGCCCAACGCAACTTCCCATAACCATTTCCCCGTTCATGCTTTGAAATCTAATGGCTTCAGCTCAACTCATTAATAAACAAATAACAAAATCTAACAACGCATGTATTTGTTTTAATTTCACACAAAAATATTCAATCAACAGCACTCCACAAAAAAAAAAAAAATATTATGTGTAAGCTAAATTTGGTATTCTCAATTTCAGATACCAATGCAGAAGGTTGGTCCCCAGCCGCGTACTTGGAATCAGTCAATCGAAAATCATCACGAAGTTCGAGTCGGAATCAAGAACGAGTAGTGAACATAATGAGTGTTAATCAAAATTAAACTACACCTTAAAAATAATATCAACTTCAATCTGCTCTTTTTTTTAATTTTCTCTTTCAATGAAAATCGTAGTTATAAAGAAAAATATTGGAACTAATAAAAAAGAGCTACGCAACGTCTCCGGGTTTTCGATTTGAATTAACTTTATTCCAAACGAACATTTCTCTCTAGTCTCTGATAACGAACAATAATATTTATAACATTTGTGCATTATAAATAATGAACTCCACTTTTTTTCGATTTGTATTGTTTTTTACATTAATAATATTTTCTTTTGTAAATTATTCTTCTTAAAATTATCCTTAAAAGTAATTGTAATTTTATAAAAAAAAAAACTCTTAATTAAAACCTATTTATTACCGAGTCTTTAGCAATTAAGGAAAAAAACATGTAATTTTATGTAAGGAAAAAATAATCTGAACTTTACCCTTAAAGTTATAAATAATCTCATGATTTATTTGAATGGTTTTTCTTTTCAAAAATAACTAAAAACAAAGCGAAATTATTCTTATAAAGTCAAATTGTACATTTTATTTAAGAAAAATTATTTTATTTTTATATTTAAATAAATTATAAATTGTTGTGCAATAATTTTGTAAATTATTGATTTTGTTTAGTAATTTCGTTTTGGTTTTCTTGTAAGCTAATAAGTTTAAATATTTAAATTATAAAATTTGTAGTTTTTTTGATTAAAATAAAAAGTAATAATACTTAAACTAAATATACAATAATAGTTAAATATGCAATAATGAACAAATTGGTAATATTGTCAGAGTGCTTATAAAAGATGAAATGAAATAAAAATAAAATACATAATGTTAATAAAAAAAATGTTTTTGCTATTTAGTACAATGAAAAACTGTTGTTTTCTGAAACAGAGGTAAGAGGAAGTTAGTGTGAAGGGTGACAAAACTACGGATTTTCTTGAATTGGATGATGTTCATACGTTTTTATTTGACATTCTGAGATCGGAGTGGACATTTTTGACAGCGTTTAACGGGGTTAAATTGACAGTTATGATTCTGAAGAGAAGATAAATATCTTGTGGATTTGAAATCAGAAGCAGAAGCACTCGCGCATTTAAGCTTAAGGTGTCATTTTACTCAATATGTAATTCTATACTTCCAACATTTTTTTTTTATAATTTGCACACACTAAAGGGCTTTTTATACCCTTATTATGCCAGAGGCACAGTGAGTTTGAATTTATCAACATTGCAATGACTGGGAAAGACAGAGTGTGGAAGGGATTCCCACATTCGCGCAGTACGGCTAAAGAACGATTCTCTATACTTGAGCGTACGACCGAAGTTGGGCTCGAGGGTAAACTGATGGGCATTCCTCGAAGCGCGAGTATTACGGTTGAATTGTTTGAGGGTAGGAATGCAACTGGCTATTTCACTAGAGCAATTAACGTAGAAGTAACGATAAATCAAAGAGACACGAAACGTTACGACGGTGGTCTAAAGTGGTGAATGCGTCAGTGATCTCTCTATCACCAATCATTCTTACAGCTCTTTTTTGAATTCCATCCAAGAGGCTAAAGTAAGTAGCTGGAGCACCAGAGATGTGAATTGTACTCAAGCTTTGGACGGATATAAATTTTATAGATAATAGCCAGATCAGACGGGGAGAAAAATTTCTTGCACCGTCTTAAGAAACCCAAACATCTTGCGGCATTTTTGGCGATATCGCGTATGTGTTCGGTTCACAGGAGGTGGTCAGCGATGCACATACCGAGAATCTCGAGATGTTCGGTCTCATTGATGCAAGTACCACTCATGGACAGTGGCAAGGGGGGTATATCGCGCTTCAACGATACCAGACAGCATTGAGTTTTGGAAGCATTAAAATCTACACGGTAATTCCCCATTGGACAATACTGTTTAGGTCAGAGTTTAATGAGCTTATCATATTTTGCCGTTCCAGTTCCAGCATTTCTATTGTGGGTTTCAGACTTGAATCCGTCCAATACAACTTGTATTGAACGGTTCGAAAGAAAGTTTCTAATCCAACGAAGAAGGGATTGATCGATACCGAAGGCACGCATTTTCGATAAGCGAGCAAGATGCCAAACTTTATCAAACGCCTTTGAAATATCAAGTGCAACAATCTTACTTTCTCCAAAACGATGTAAAGATTTGTTCCACTGTTCGGTGAGATAAACCATCAAATAACCAGTGGACCTGTTGCTGCGAAAGCCGTACTGCCGGTCATTAAGAAGCTTTCGGCCTTCGAGATATTTCTTGAGCTGATTTTTTATCAGCGTTTCCATGACCTTAGAAAGAAGAGACGATAATTGGCGGGAGAACTGCTCATAACGAGCCCAGAAGAATAGGATAGATGGAAAAGCTTACGCAAGGGTTTTGCCAGCGTGGAAGAACACCTCTTCAGAATAATAGCGGGATACCATCCGGACCAGCGGATTTATGTATGTTGAGGAAGAAGAAGAATTCTTCATATTGTTTACAAATTACCAAAAATTCTTACGGCTTTTGGGACATTGTAGAATTGTTTGCCTTAATTTTTGGTCATGTAAAACTTGGTCCGTCGAATATGGGCATTGCAGGCCTTCTTGGTTTGTTTAAACTTGTTCCGGTTCTCCTCAGTTGGTTTGGCTCTAAAACACAGGAATTTTACTTCTTTTTCCCGGATAACCTCTTTACAGCTTGAATCAAACCAAGACTTTTCTTTGGGTTTAATAGGGCCCATACACTACACAAACTGTTTGAGCAAACGAATGTATTTTGTTGTTGTAAAAATGTTTGTGCAAACTGTATGAGAAGTGTGTAGCGATGATGCATGTTTGCGCAAGCGGTTTGAACAAAATCAAAAAATTTTGAATTTTCCGTGCCTGCACAAACATGTTTGTGTGGTGTGTATTGAATTTTGCTCAAACCGATTCCAATTTCCATGCTAAATCACTCATTGATCCTGGTCCGTAGGTAGGTCTGATTAAGATGAAAAACGTCACGCAACTAATATCTCTCAAACATGTTTGTGTAGTGTGTGGCGAAACTATGTTTGCTCAAACACACGTTTGAACAAACGCGTTTGAGTAGTGTATGGGCCCTATAATGCTTTTAACCTTATTCGAGATAAAAGTTTTCATTCCCAAAAAAATCATATTAGTAATCATATCTGCGCTGGAGTCTAAGTCACTATCGAGGATGCATAGTGACCAGTAAAAGATCCGGAAAAAGTTGTTGAGACCGTCCCAGTTGCCTTTCTCGTATTGCCACACGGTTCTCTTCGGAGCTCTTTCTCTAAATGGATTACCATTATGTGTTGTTAACATAAACAAACCTTTTTCTATAACCCATTTAAAAATTAAAAAAAAAGAACTTTAAAATAGAATTTTTTTTAGGATCCGGTATACCGTTATCTTTCTTTAATTTCAATGATTTTAAAATTTGTTCTGGGGCCCTACTCTGTAATGCGTTTCGAAAGCCAATCCGATTCGAATCTGATATTCGATTCGTGTATGAATTCGTACTCTGTAAAATGTTCGAATCGAACAAAACAATTATCTAGTACTTTTTCTATTAATAGAATAGATTTGCCGAGTCTCGAAGTATTTCTCATGTGATCTGTCAAAGCAAAAATAAAAAAACAAACACAAAATCAAAACAAATCACGAGAACAAGACGAGGAAGTTGAAATTAATTTTTAAAGAGAAAATATAAAATTCGATAAAGTTAATAAAATGGATTCAGTGGCGCTGTGTAGATGGATGAAGAAAATAGAGAAGAACGTGTAGAACGTAGAACAATAAGCGATAAATCAAATATTTTTGCAATGAGTGATAAAAGGTAAAAATAATGTGTGAGTTATTTTCCCTTTTAAACCACTGCTTTTGTTTAGTTTTGTAGAGAACTTCAGACTATCAAAAATCGCATTCAATTATGTATTGAATGCTATTCGGGAGGAACTGTCCACTCCTATGAGATCGACTGCTGAGCCTGATATGTATATTGAAGTTGGCTGTAACATTGAAGTTTTTAGGACAAGGAGGGTATCAGCACCAAATCGGCCATGACTACTCGATAGGAATGTGACAACAGACAACATCGAGTTCGATTGCAGTAGTTTTGAGTGCAATTGAAAAAGTTTTATGTCCAAGGCACATAAAGTTTAAAATGTCCGAACAAAAACACAGAGAGGCTAAGCAGTATTCCGCATTTAAAGAAGACGATAGTCTTTCCCACAAATTGTTCGACGTGTTTCTGGCGTCCGAGGCGTTCAAACGTCCTTTAGCCAAGTCGGGATCGCACACATAAATTCCACCATAGTTTCAAACTGTTTTTGTTTGGTGTGCACATTTTTCGCTGATGATTCCCTGTAATGATATTTATTTGCTTAAATTTTGAATAAAATGATTATTTCCTAACTTACATTTTATCTATTTCGCATTCGCACAACTCAACTCAATACAATTTTCCGTGTGTGTACTTTCAAAACTACCTTCGAATTGCAATCCGTTAGCTCACTTGGTGTAGAAAGAAAATTTCCGTTTTCGAACGCTAATGACATTCCGAAACGCATTGCTAGGTACGAAGAATCCGATTGCGGATTTGTCAATCCGTAAATACTAGATTTTTTATCCGAATTAGGAATAGAGAGTACAAAATATTCGTTTTCGAAAATATTTGCTTTCGAAACGCATTACAGGGTAGGGCCCCTGATAACATCGGCTTACTGCCACAACTTTTCTTTGTCTTTTGCTGAGCCGATTTTTAGTTTTTTTTTTCTCGATTTGCGTAATCTGAAAATGCAGATTTGTGATCCGAGTAACGCAGATAAAATTTAGGTTTTCTTCATAAACGTCGCGTCATTGGTGTCATCAATAAACCTGGCAGATTGCACTGTTGTTTTTTTACAATTAAATTTATTGATTGTATGTAGGGAAGGACAAAAATTCGAGTGCACACAAAAAGATGTGGAAATGTAGAAGTTGATGCATTAATTATTATCGAATATGGATATGTAACCTCTTTGATCGAAAAAGTCTAATATGGCCGGACCGAATCTCGGTCCCGGAAACAGGCTTATACTCAACAGTAGTGTGTGTGGTGTACAACGTTGGTAAGTTACGGCTTTTTTACAAATTTTGATTACTTACAGGATAATGAAACGTATCTTATTACAATAAGTTACACGTAATTATATATATGGGAAATTCACTCGGAGTAACCGATTCTGATTGGCCAAAGAATCCCTTAAATTAAAGTAGAGCTCAAATCGATGTACTGTGCTTGTTCTTGAAGTAGAAATACAATTATTGTAGCTGTGAAGGACGAAATTACAAAATAGACACGAGTTGGATTCGAATTTGTGAAGAGAAATAAACAAATTTAAGAAGTTCCGAAATGGAAGTACATATGTAAATATGAAACTTGCGTTCGCTCTTGAAGAGTCAAAGCCTAAGTGGCTTACTCTGATCAAAAATTCTCTACGTGCGTGTGAAGAATTGTGGGGACCTAAAAAAAATTAATATTTAAAAAAAGAAAAACTCCGTTTCAACTGATTATAATACTTTTAAACATTTATTTCCAACAAACAGAAAATAAAACATTCCACTGGGGAAATGTCTTTGACGTGCGATTAATTTTTACATTTTATTGTTGCTATGCGGATACGGCTAATATTTTATTGTATCTGCATTTAGCAGTTACAAATCTTTATTTAAAAATTTATGAATATTACGGATTACACAATAGAAACGTATTTTTTCATTAACTTGTTTATTACAGAAGAAAATGTACAGAAAAGAAGCATTTTAGTATTTATAAACAAAATCAATAGAAATAACATATTACATACATGGATTTGTTCCTCTGCGCTGTTGGTTAGTAATAAATTTTAAATTGTTAAGTTTAGGAATGTCAACTTTATTGCCAAATCGTTAATGTACACTATTTTTTTTTTCTTCAAATGAAAGTGAAACAAACAAAAGAACAAGAAAGTAAAAAATAAACAAAATATACGCAATCTTATTTGTAAATCTATATTTTCAGTTTGATATTTTATTCTTACGAATTAAGAGGTTTATAACACAAAATGAATGCAAGCATTTTCAATTGAATGGGAAAGAGGAACGACAGTTAGAAAAAAAAATCTAAATCTAAGTAAAATATAAGCGCAGTTTTATGGGTCGTCTATTTTACTTAGTTGGCTGTCACTCGACTGTTGGCGTAGAATTGCTGGGCAGATACGAGCAGCGTCAGCACGTAGATACACGCTGCAATCCAACAATTGTAGGCGTTCTGCAAGGAAACAAGACAGTTAGTTAGATTTTAGAATAACATGAAATCGGTCGCAAGATGAGGTAACAAAAGGGCATTGTGAACAACCTTCAGCAAGCAGTCACAAAGGGCGTTGACTTGATGATAATGTTTGGAGTAAACGAAACTCAAACAAGTTCAAAGCAATGACCTTGTGCCTTCGTTCGTGCTTAATTGTTTCATTTTTTTTTTAAAGAGAAATGAATTACCTGATTGTATGCATTATTCGCAGCTGCATAGAATTCAGTTGTGGATTCATACTTCTCTTCCAAGGGCAAATCCTCTACAAGGGCTACACTATGAATGTAGAAGAACAATCCCATCAGTGTCTGAAATTATTCATTTTTTTCAATTCTCCGTTATGACTCAATTAACTCAATGAACATCAATTTTAATGCGTTGAATTATCTCAACAATTAATACGAGTACGAAGAATTTCTAGTCGATTTTTGCAATCGATTTTGCTCGCACATATCGTCACGTATTTTGCTTACCAATTGGATGATTCCCCACACGGAAATAATGAGACCACATAGGGACAGTTTAGGACCGCAGATTTTCATTTTGACTGGATGTTGATGGGCTCCAACAGATTACGGAAAAAGGCAAAATAAAGATATTTTATTATTCACTCTTCCCGTTGGAATTCGATTTTTTTGATATGAAGAAAAATGTCAGTCAGGTGAAAATCATGTGACAGCTTGAAGTCTTTGAAAAAAAATTGTGTTCTCTATTCTCGATGTTGGCTGCATTTGATGAAATGACATGGATTGGAACGGAGTGAGTTCGAAGATGAAACTTCTCAGGGTACTAGAATGTTTGATTGTCGTGCTCCGCGGAACCTCTGATTGCATAGTTATGTTCGTATTTCCAGTTATATATTTACATTTGTATATGCTTGTATTTTCTTTGCAGACTTGCGTCAACAGTCAGTGTCTTCCCTGTTTTCTATTAACAAGTCAAAATATTTCGCAATGAACTATTTTCCAAAGTTTTAAAATGTTTCAAACTGAATTTAAGAAAAATCAAACAGTTTCACATCATTGAACACTGCAATTCCATTTCATTTATTCCACATACGTACTCCACGGCAAGCGAAAACGAAACACAAATGACAACAACAAAACGTCATTTATCTGAAAACTGAAAAAATTATATCGTGCGAAAAAAATGTCACAGGTTGGATCGGGACATCGGGCGAAGATAACTCGGCTTTTGTGTGAAAAAAGTTTAATAAAACCACAAATTCAATTAAACAAAGAACAACATATTGAACCATAAAAATTGAATATTAATCCAATACTTTTTGATTAATTGTTTTGTTAAGCGTTTTTCGGTTACTCCAATAAGAAAAAAAAACTAAATTTTCAGTGTTTTTTTTTTCTTACCCAAGACTTTAATTTATAACAAATGAATGTTGCTGATTCATTTTACGAAACATTTAACAAATCTTTAGAAGGATTCGCACTTCAAACCGAAAAACTGATTAATGTTTCAATTAAGTTCGCATTGAACCTACGTACGCAATTCAATCAAGCAACTGACACCTTCCAGAGTCCGATCGAGTTCACCGAACTGCAAATAACTCTGTTGAAGGTGTTACTCTTGATTTTGCTAACAAATTTGATTTTGATTGGATTCGCTTGGCGAAAATTTGGTGAAGTTATTACCGAGAAATTTGTGGAACCAAGTAAGTTTGTTTGATGAAATGTCAAAGGAGTCAAACAATGTAAATTTGTTCATCATAGGTACTTTGAAGGAGATTGAAGAACTGAAACTCTCTGTTGCGAAACTCAAACTACCCAAAGAGCACTCACCAAGAATCTAAAGATCTATAACAGTCCATAATGTCGAGTAAAATCAGGAAATTCTTCTCCCGTAAGAAGGAGGAAGCTAAATTCAAGGTAATTGTATTCACTCTTAGCTTTAAAGCATCACCACATAAATTTGTTTTAGTTGAAAGTTGGCAACATAGGAACCGGTCATCAGTTGAATGCACCATCGACATCAAGTTCATCAAATCGTCCGCCGCCAAAAGATGCCTATGTTCCACCAAAACGTCAAGAACTCAGCAAAGAAGCCAAGGCCGCTGCAGCAGCTGCTCTGGCTCGAGTCGAAAAGAAGGATAACAAGGAATTCAACACATCATTGGCGGCAATCAAGGCTCAAGCTAAACGGGAACTCGAAGCTGAAAGGAAATTAAAAGAGGAAGCATTGTCATCTGCAGGTGGTGGTGCCGAAGTAACAAAAGAAGTTGCAGAGAATAAAAATTTAGCTTGTCATGGAGTCTTCTTCCGGTGTCCAATGATAAGCGAGGAAGTTCTTCCCAAAAAAGAATGGAAAGTGAAGATTAAAGAATTCCTCTACCAACAGCTTGAGACGGAGAGGGCGCTAACTGCCTGTCTGATCATATACAATTGCAACACTAAAGAAAAGGTTTGTTATCACAAATGCTTTCTTCTTGGTTCTAGAGTCCTTTAAACTGTTTCTTAGACAGAAGACTGCGTCGCCACACTCTCAAAGTACATTGAGAACCTCATAAATAACCCGGACGAAGAGAAGTACTGCAAAATCCGAATGACTAACAGGTTAGATCTCGAAATCCTCTCTTGGCATTCTGAAATCTCTTTTTGTCTTGCAGAATCTTTTGTGATAAAGTTCGGTATGTAGAGGGCGCTTTGGATTTCCTCCACGGCGCAGGTTTCAGGGAACAAGAAATCGACAACGAACCTTTTCTCTTATGGTCCAAAGACAATCTCGATCCGGACATGGAACTCCCGGTTTTGCTCGATGCCCTTAAAACTGCCGAAACTATTCAGCTAGAGTTGGATCGAAATATTCAAGTTCTTCTGCCAATGCAGGCAAAGCGCACCGAATTACCTGTCGACTTCTTCCGTATCTCTCCGGAGGAAATCAAACGCGAGCAACAACTCCGCAGCGAGGCCATCGAGAGTGCACAGATCCTGAAGACAAAAGCCATGCGCGAACGGGAAGAACAACGTAACTTGAGAATGTATCGATTTGCTCTGATTCGGATAAAATTCCCTAACGGAATTTATATACAGGTTTGTGCAATAGTTAGACGGTAATACTTTATTGATTGAATTTGTGTACAGGGAACTTTTAATGTATATGAAAAACTTGGGGACATTTACCAATTCGTTCAGTCATGCTTGGCCGATGAAACAATGGAATTCAGTTTGACTCTTAGTGGAAGTCAATTCTCGGACCAGGACATGGAAAAGTCTCTGTATGACTTGAGGTACTAGAAGTTGTATTTTGGTAGCGATCGAATCAAATGTTTTTCTTTTCAGACTTATTCCAAGTGTAATGTTTCTTTTCATTGCCCCGTCGTCGAATATATCCGACGAAAATTTTCTTAAGGAAGATCTTTTATTGCTCATCCAACCAATGTAGAACACAGGAATAAAATTGATAAAATGCTATGGAACCTTGGCTGGAGCTGGACACATAATTGCTTTTTATTGATTAAAAATCGCTTGAAAGGCAGCACAAAAAGATTATTCCGGATAATTGAAACATTACCAAGTTGTAAATCTTTTTAACTTGTCTTAAACTTCACTCTAATTTATAGAACCAGATAACAAATTGATAAATGATAAAAATATTTATTACTTCAGCATGAACATGTTTTTGTTTTTGTGTTAGAAGTTAGAACATTTAAGTGGCCAAGGGATGGGCATGGACAATCAGCAATTTTGCAATCACAACGCTACAGTGAAGTCGGAACAAGGGTTTCCAGCCTACTCGTTCCCTAGATAGCTGTCCCCAGTTTCGACCGCCAAGTTGGTTGAGGTCCTCTTCCATCTGTGTGCTCCACCTGAGTCGCCGTCTACCTCTCCTGCGACGTCCTTCCGGGTTGGATTCGAAGAATACGGGCCGGAGCATTATTTACCATTCTCTTACATGACGCAACCATCTAAGTCGTTGGACCTTAACTTAACAGACCCTAATGACGAGATTAACCGATGTAGATTAATATGCTTTTTTGTTCCTCTCTCTTTCGCACTTCATTCTTGAAGAAAAAAATGGAGTGCGAACGGCCTTAATATGCATATTTTTATATCTAATTGCACCATTAGTTTACGTACACCCTTAAAAATACAACATGAAAATAACAATCGAACAGGTCTTTTTGGTTTTGTGATTGGAACCGTTTCAGTGACAGTTAATTTTTTTGCTCTGTTTTGCCTGTCATTTCGTTGCATTTTCTGTCAACTTCGGAATTCTTGTTTTTAGTTGTTCATTTGCGCTGCAGTTTTTAAAAAAAAATATAAATAAAATACTGCAACAGACAAAAAAATATATGTCAAAATTTTCTGTTAAATAGAAACTAAAATTTTCCACAGCGGTAGAATAACAAAACAAAACATATAAAGAAGTGCAAAACCTTGCAGTCTACGTGCAAAATTTGAGTTTGCGGATTGCGGCTGATTTCATGGTAAGATTTTAATTAGCCCTAATCTGGTTAATTTGATTTGCTTGTTTTTCGATGAATCAGTTAATTAATACTTAATCTTTAAATCGTCAAACAAAGGTCTACGATCAATACGAGAAAATGATTGACGAGCAACTCATCGATGAGGTGGAACAACATGGAGTTATCTATAATCGGCAAAAGTATTGCATGAACATCGGCGGTGGTGGTGGTTCTAGTGGAGTTGGAAACGGCTGCGGAGTTACTAAGTATGAAACCAAAGATGAAGCCTGGCAAGAAATTGCAATGAATTTGAGATCGGATGGTAAGTTTTTCAATAACAACCCAAACAGAAACTGACCCCATCTTCCTTTTCAGTTGAAACATGCAAAAAGCGATGGAAATATCTGCGCGAGCGCTACGTCTCCCAGCGCAAACAGGGCGATCCACCAGTCTACGAACACCTTTCGCGTCCATATTTGGAGAAAATGAAATTCCTCGACCAGCACATTCAGCCACGCAAATCCTATCGCAACGTATCAAGCTTCCTTACATCGCCCAATGCCAGTAATTCATTTTGTGAATACAACATGGACTCTTCCAAATCGAATAGTTCAATGAAAAACCATTCGTTCATGGCACAACAGCAGCAAACGCTTCCCTACCCCCAGGAGAATGCCATCAAAACCGAAGAGGATCCCACGTTCAGGGATTTCGTAGCTGCTGTCGCTTCACAGTCGCAACATCTCCAGCAAATCAATCCATCACATCATCAATCCTTCAATCCAGCAAGCATGATGGCAGCTATGGCCAACGGTGGTGGACAGCAACACAATAGCAATGTTCTTTCGCCAACAGTGCAGCAACAACAGCAGCAATCAGTCGATGGCTATGATCAATATCGTTCAAATGAACAAAACGCATCGGCTGCAGCCTTATCGAATGTTGCTGGCAATGGAGTAGCCTCGTCAACATCATCGTCCATGAAATCGCCGCTCTCATCTTCACCACCACCTCCCCCGCCCGTCAACACAAACAACAATCATGCATCGTCCGAGCTAAGTGATGATCAGAATTTCGCCACAAATAGCAGTGGCAACAGCATGAAAAAGGCTCGCGTCCAAATGTCCGCCAGTAAATACCTACAAGACACTTCGGATTCGGATGACAGTCCGGCCTCGACGATGCGACATGCAAAAATGCTCAACGATAGCAAACATGCCGTGCAACAGCACTTACACCAATCCCATCAACAACAGCAGCAACAAATTCTCCAGCAACAGCAACAGAAACACCAACAACAATACAATAAAATGTTCAACAATGCCACCCGTAATATGAACGCCATGAATCACACTCAAGCTCAAGCTGCTGCAGCTGCGGCCGCCGCCGCTGGACTCTATCCGTCAAGCAATGACTTTCTATTCTCACTCTATCAGCAAATGTCGCCAGCTGCTGCTGCTGCAGCTGTTCAACAAGAAAGAAACATCAATGCTGCTGCATCGATTCCTTCGCCCAGCACTGCCCGAAGCTCAGAGCATCTGTTGGGCGAGCTGGTTACTTCGGAACTTTTGAAAATGAATAAGGATCGTCGAAAAACCGTCCAAAAGCGAATCCTTGAAATACTTTTCTTCGAAGATTAAATGGCTCGGGGGGTAAGTGTCAGTATTAGAATTAAGAAATTGTAATCATGTCCAAAACTTGTCGTTTAATCAAATCCAAAACTAAAATAAATCTCAAAGATTAGGTTTAAGTAAGATTTGGTTTCAAAACCGTTTGCATTTCCATACTTCCTATAAATTCTGAAAAAGTCGTCTTCAGTAAGGAAAATGAATACCGATCACAGACTAAACAAATGGTTTCAGAAATATGAGTGTCTCTTTATTTCATCGTATACTCTGTTGAGGATCTCAATTTTCAGACCATCCTGCACATTAAGCGGAAGTTGGAGCATATAACTGTCCAGGGTCTTGTAATAGTCTTCATTTCGGCTCTTCGGTGCGGTCTGCGTTTCATCAACAATGCTCGCCAGTTCCTCATCGTCAGTCCCCATTCCAACTCTACTTGAACTGAAATGCATAAAAAGACAAAATCAACAAACTCAACCACCCGAGCCTTCTTAACCTACCCTGCATTTAAAGTCTGTGTATCAAGCCTTCTATTCTTGTCTTCATTCCACTCACAAACTCCCAACGAAATGTTGCAGTTCGGTACGGAAACAAATGGCAAAGTTTCTGATTTAACCTCAGATTTACATCCTTGCTCCCTTTGATTGGCCTGATGTGCTGGTGGTTCAAATGTCTTTGAATGTTGGTTATTTACCCAATATTCTGGAGTATTGAACGAATTCAGAGTATTGCTTGTATCTTCATCAGCTGACTGTTTACTACAACGTCTAAAAAAGAATACCCATGAATTGAGTTATGTTAAACGAACAAACAAAAAATATGTTTTACTTATGATCCAACTGCGGTGATAAAAATTTAAGTTTGCTTAGGAACCTCCATTTTCGATTTCCATTTATATTGGCCTTCGCTTCTCTTACGTACCGGTCGCGCAGAGATCTCCACCGGTGTTGGCATTCAGAAACTTAAAAGCAAAAAAAAAAACGAAACAAAATGAAAACAAAAACAAAACGCAATCTTTTTGCAAAATTACCACCAACTCCCATTTCAGCTGCCACTTGGGCCCATGCTTCCTGTTTTAGACGTTTCTTTCGATAAGATTCTAAATCTCTATCGAACAAGCATCCGTGTCTTTTTATAGCATCTATAAGTTTGTCTGCAAAATTATCTTTCTCCTGCTGTTGCTGTTCTACGAGTCCACCTAAATTAGAAAATAAACAGTTTTTATTCGCTCTTATCACGAAACAGTGGATGTTTTTCGCACAAACCTAAAGATTTATAACTCATATTTTATTATAATTAGACGCAGTTATATAATACGAAAATCTCAGATGCATGAATGACACGTATAAGTTCGCGTCGACGCCAAGACTGAAGTTGGCAAAATTCATGACGCCGTCAAGTGATGACAAATGTACTGCAAAAAACTAAAATTATGTGCAAGATGTATATTGTGTACACCAATACTTGTGCATTTTTTATTCAAACCAAGCAAACAAGGGGTGTACGATTCGACTGTACGTTCGATTCGATCCTTCGCGTCGTCGACATGTTGTCGTCGTCGCCTTGACAATGGTGCTCATATTATAAGTATTTGTGATTTTCCAGTATATATACGATATTTGAATATACAGTATGTTGCTGAAGAGAATGAACAAGTTATGATGTTACTTATAGCGTTTTTTTTTGGTCGACCGGAACAGTTCCGAATGATTCTGAATTCGTTCACTTGGCACAAGATGAAAGTTCTTGTTCTGAATAGAACAGAAAAACGATTCCGAATTTGAAGTCGGAATCAAAAACAGAATCACGCATACATGCACACACTTGCACATATATACTCGCCGCCATGTTTGCAAACGAAGAAAATAAAAACAATATCATTTATTGTCATCTGCCATTCTGTATATGAGGTTTCACAAATACATTCAACCATTAGAAGCAAACAAATTTGTTTGCATGTTCTTTTGGTATCCGGAATCGGACAGTTCTGTGTACCAATTCCGGATTACCAAAAACAAACGCTATTACTCAAATAACCTTTTTATCGACGTATATTAGTGCTGATTTGCGAGCGCTCTCTTTAAGAAGCAAAGCCAAGAACTTACATAATAGTGCTTGGTGTATAAGAACCCATAATTTATAACTAATAAGACTTAACTTTAATAGCGCTTTTAGTATCCTCTATGAATACCAGCCTTTGCTTTTATTTTTAATCTTTCTGATGGCTCATGCGTTTGATAATAAAATCAACCATGCGTTTGTACCTTTTTCCTGGTGTGTTTTTCAGACTACTCAGCATAGAGGAGGTATTACCTAGAGTCGCAACTCGTTCTCTTTTTTTAAAAATCACCGTTCAAAAAATTTTGCAATTTACTCTCTTTTCTTGTGTATGTGCATCTGTGTAACTCCATATCAATGCTAATGTATTAGTTCACCCCATATTTGAAAAGCATTGAGAAACCTACACATTCGCATTTATGTGGATATTTTATCAAATCTAATTTTTTAGATCGAAAGAGAACAAAATGCCTTGAGTTGCGACTATAGGTATACGTATACCTCCTCTGTGCTACTCAGACAGTATTCAAAAATTCTGACAGCCAAGATTTGTTTCAAAAATAACAGGTCCGTTCCATTACTCTTTCAAGTAACTTCAAGTAAACTGTCAAATTTTCAGGAGGGATATGAATTCTCCCACAGAAAGTCAAAGTTACAAAAAGTTGTAGTAAAATAGTTACATGACAGAAACGTCAAACGCAAGCTTGGCTTCGTTGGAACGTTTTCGGTGAGCATTCAATGCTTAATGTACCTTTGGTGAGTTTTTCCATCTTCAAAATAATTTCTAACCAACCGTAAAAAAAACGCTTTTCCCAATTTCAATTTTCCAATTTGATTTGATGATTTGAAATTGAATTCAAAAGGTGATGACAGGTGATGAAGTACCCGAAGAATTTTTTTGGGCAGTTTCTAGTAACTCTTTCATTTGAGGGGAATGTTTTACTCTCCCATCGTCTTAGCATTTTTTAGTAATTTTCGGCAGCTTGAAGTTACTTGAAAATGTAAAGGAACGGACCTAATATTTGGCAGTCAAATTGTCAAAAATTTTACAACGGTGTGTACTATAGTTAATATCCATAAATATAAAATAAAGCCTGGGGTTTGCTTCCGCAACATACTGTATCGCATATTTTATACTTTTGCTTACCTGTGCTCGTGCTCTTTGTAGATTAAGGGGCAGCGTTACCACTTCAAAAGTAAGATTGCGCAGTGAAACAGTTGAAAAAATGCAGTAAATCAAACATTTTCGCAGTAGATTTCTTATTTCACAAAAAAATTAAAACATAAACATAAATATGCATACAATTTTATAGAATTTAATTTTTTTCACAAATTCCCCATTTGTAAAATTAAAATTTGGAAACGTTTGATATATCCAAGAGAATCTGATAGTTTCGAGCATTTGTCAGTAATATTTATCATCATATCCATGCAAAAAATTTTTATGTTTACAAGTGGAGTAAAATTCAATTTATTTCCTGTTTTTGCTATTATTTGGAGGGTCATTCCGGATCTCCATTGTCGTCAAACGATATCGTTTCGCTCGCTTCACGTTACTCTGAAAATCAAAATCTCTGAGGTAATCAAAAAGTAAATATGTAAAAAGCCTAATTTCAACTGTCATCTTTGATGATACATGGTATTTTTATTAAAGAGTACTACAATCGAATCAAAAAAGGTAAGCGACATCTGTATTATAAGGTACTCTCAATATCTTCCTTGCAAATGCGTCATACCGATCAAGTACACAAACACAAAACATGAGCTGTCTACAGTTTGAAAGTATCTGTAGCCCTCAAATACATTTGAAAAAAAAACCCTTAAACGAGACGAGGATGATCAATTTACGTGAAGCAAATTTGAGACAATATTGGGTGCTTTCATAAATGCATGATTGCTTTGCTTACATGCGAACAATTGCAATCATATTAACGTCACACAAAAATACTTGCGCATGCGTTTTATGCTGCATTTATGAACACTTTTTTATGATTTGCGTCATATGTCAAAACACTGACAGAATTTGAAGTTTTACTTACTTTCTTATATACCTGCCTCTTTTATTGAGAAAGAAATTCAGTGTGCATGTGATTTTTATAGTTGCGCATTCGTCAGACTTTCGCAACCATGCATTTATGATAGCACCCATCGTTGACGACGATTGTTTGGACGATTATCGTTTTGAATGTTACGGAATGACCCTCCTGGTAACTTGTGAATATTTTCTCTCCGGAGCAGCACTACTATGCGGGAGTTAGCATAATTGATACCCACATTTTATAAGTAGTTTTGTACAGAGAGGACCAAACCAAAAGAACATACTATTATTCATAAACAAAAGAAGGAAACGTGCACGAAAACTATGATGAATCGTTGAATGATTTGGGAACGATCTAGTTGAGAGTTATTTCTGTGATCAGATTTTCACGTGAGTGAAATCGTTCAAGCAATTTCACGAATGCCTGTTACAAATTAAGGCTGTGCTGAAGTTATATCTGATTTTCATATCTGTCACAGAATTGCTTCTGAAATTATAATAACAAAAGAAGAAAAAGTGCAGTAGATTGGATCAAGTGGCAGTAGATTTGTTTTTTGGGAAAATCGCAGTAGATCTACTGCAATTGCAGTAAAGTGGTATCGCTGTTAAGGGGATGATAAAAAACGATTGCAAATACACATACATTATTGATACACATGCTCACTTCCCAGTTTCACACATTGGCACTCAATTAAGGTGATCTTACAAATTGTTGTTCAAATGGCATTAACGTCGATCGTCAAAAAAGAATTTTAATCTCAGAAAAAAAAACTAAGATAGTGTCGAATTCTTTCCATTAACGAATCGAATACAGTCGACTTTCCGTCGCTTCTTAAAGTAGAAGAACCGATCCTTTTCAAATTCATCGGTCTTCAGAGGCTGGTTAATACATTCATTTACATACTACTACTTCCTAAAATTCTAATAACCAAGAGAATCGATTTAAATAGCTAGAGTCTGCAGTCGATTCTAGTAGCCACTGACATATACCATGTTTACTAGAGGTATTGAAGCGAGCTTCAAACTCGCTTCGCCCCTTTGTATACCTGTGTTGAGTTGAGATGAGCTTCAGGACTTGAGAAGTTGATATGGCATTGACGAACTGTCTGACGTCTTGTATTTAAAAAAAAAAGTCATCTGTTTACCGATTATCACTCTTTGAATGCGAGTTTTTGCAAGTATATTTTTAAAAAGATTTCAATAATAATCTAATTTTTATTCAACTGTTTCCCATTTATTTATGACAAGTTTTTGTGTCAGTTTTCAATTTTGTCACTTGACCGGACCGGACTGTACTAATAATTTGACAGTTGGCATAAAACGTAATTTGGTTTTAGAAATGCATATTTCTTTCGGACCAAATAAAGTTTTTTTTTTAATTAAGAATAGTTGGAGTTTTAATATGTGATGTGATATTATTAATTAAATGTAAGTTCGTGTCTACTTTCAGTTTTCCCTTGTATTTTTTTTTTTTAAATCAAAATTTCATATTTTATTTAAGGTCGTTGAAATGAACGACGGTTTACATTAATAAACGTCACTTTTCAAGTAAAATCATAAGGTTTACATTGGTAAAGTATATTCTAAAATAAGACACCAACTTATGACTTATATATGTAAATAAAGACAAATTGTGAAATGTCTCTAAAATTAAATTACTATATTTATATTGAAACTGTATGCTTATCTATTAAACATAATCAAGGAACACAGAAAATTTATTTGAAAAGTTAACACCTAAAAAAGACGTTAGAATAAGATTATGAATGTTTATTACGTAGCTTGCGAGCAATAAATGAATCATTAATAAAAAACACGATCTTACTTGTTTCAGTTGGAATAAATATTTATTAATCTTCTCAATTGAATAGCTTAACACTTCAGGGAATAGTGATGCAGGCTTCGCATTAAATAAATAAATAAAACGTGTTAAAAGTTATACTAGCTGCGTAGCAGGTAAAAATGTGACAGTAGTGGTTAAAAATTCATCCATTTTTAACCACAATTCATCCAATTCGCACACGTCCTATTTATTCAGACAAAGCAAAAAAAGAACGCGGCCATCTGGATATACATCAGCCTCAAACATCCCTGCCTTAACAGCTGATTAGTTGTTTCTTTTGGCTACGACATTCGCCTCTCTTTGTTTACGTGACAGCAACAAGAAACAAAAAAAAACCAAAATAATAGAAATTCCAGATTCAAGATTCAACAACTTTCATCAGCGCACCTTCCTCAATTTTCCCACAAAAACTATCTGTCTGCCGAGCCGTTCGGTTTAGCACTTTGCATTTACGCCTTGTATCAATTTCCAGCCAAGAAATTTATTTATCAAATAAACATAAAAAGTGAAATTTTTACTGTACAATTGATTTGTTTAATAAAGTGTAAACTCAAAAGTGAAATTGACTATAGAAATTAGTGTGCCGCAGTATTTGCTAATCTTAACTTTTTCGTGTGTGAAATAAAACAACAATAAAAAAACACTTAAACATGTTTTCAATAATTCGTAAGCTCCCTCTGGGTTCAGTGACTCGTCCACTGATTGCCACCAATTCTGCTGCAGCTCCAGCAGTAGCAACAAAACTCATTTCGACATCGGAAAATCCCCAAAACTCCGAACACATGACGAAAACTGATAAAATCGGCGGACTGCCTAGTGATTTGGTTAACAAAAAGAAAATGAAGACAACTTTGAGGTATGTTAGATCGAATATAGCTTCTATAATTACATTCATTATTTTGTTGTTTCAACATCTGAGAGCCAAGAAAAAAATGCATATATCTTTGATTTTGTGTATTTTTATTTGTTGTAAGTGAATTCCTCCATTTGAAACCTGATAGTCGTCACGTACGCCTTGGCGGCGTAGCTTGGCGCATGGGCTTGTTTCGCATCGAGATTCTATAATCTTCTATACATAATTATATTCCATTCCTTAAACATAAACATGGTAGTATACCGACCGGCAGCAGTGTCTGAAATGAGTTGGAGTTTGAGGCAGCAAAAGATAAATCAAAACAAAATAAAAATCACATCGATTCAGCTGTCCGACAACAAAGTGTTTAGGTTTTTGTTGTGTCTTTTGTTGTTGGGGTAGATTTACGAGTCCTTATGTTTATGAATATTACCAGCATCATCATATTTCAGGACCTAATCTAATGAGCTAAGGCAATCCCAAAGGTAAAAAATTCGCCCACAATAAATCCCTCTTTGAAAATAAGGTACTTCGATGTTATTTTCTACAATAAAGTAATTAGGAAATTCGATTTAAAGACCAACAGGGGTGATTCCCTACCTGGCTATTCTTAGGATTAATAATCCTGTATTGTAAACTTGTTTCGATGAAAATCAAAATCTTGGTTTGGTCATGTCATACATCAATGTAGGTGATGGTTAAATAGAATGATTGGTGGTTGTTTTCTCAAAAAACTAACTGCGACACAGTTTACGAATTGTTTTTGTTTACAATGCAAGTTTCCAGTTACCAAAACACAATGTTTACCTTCATCGTTATTGTTATTCATGGGTTGGTATCGATTTTTGTGTATGAAATCTGTTATAACAATAACACCGTAGTTGCGTATTCGTCTGCGATTCGAGATACCTACGCAGTTTTACAAAGAAACCTTCTCAGTACCGGGGTGGACTCTCAATCAATACCTAATAAAGGATGTGTTCGAACCCTTACACGTGAGGAGGAAATGAATATTGTTACATAGAAATGATTGATTCTTAAAAGGGTAAGGTTCTGTCATACCTGCGATTATCTATTTCAAATCTTCGTTTTGAAATCTGTGAACGGCTGGCCGTTTCGTCTTTATTTGAACGTTACCATTTTTTAGAAAAATTATTTAAATCGGTTCATTAGTTTCAAACTCAATGAAATCAATAATTAGAGGTTCCTTACGAAATGTAGAAGATTAATCTCTATACAGTGTAACCAGCTTTAGAGAAACACCGTTAACTGAAACATTTTTTTTTGTCGTGAGTTTTTTCCATACAATTTTTCTTAAAACACTCCGCTTAGGTGAAATTCGCTTAAGTGAAAAACCCGGATACCTGAAACAAATTTTCAGTTCAGTTTTATATTTTTCATTAAAAAAACCCTCTTAAGTGAAATTTTTTTTCTTTGAATCAAACAGAACGAAAAAAGTTCTGCACGCTTTCATTTCCTTATTTTTCACCCTTTCACCAAAAAAAGTATAACTCTCCTCAAATTTTCACCATTCAACTGACATTTGACGCGCCAACAATATCGCGAGTCATCAAACAAAAAGATAAGCTACTGGAACTGGCTTCTCAGAACAAAAATTTGTCAAGGAAGCGTCAACGCACGGGAGCGCAACAGATAGTGGATAAAGCTTTATCCATTTGGTTCAATGACATGCGTTCAAAAAATGCCATAATAACAGGGACAGGGCCAATGCTAATGGACAAAGCCAAAAGTTATTCGTTGATGTTAGACGTGGACTTTGAACCGACAAATGAATGGTTGGATCAATGGAAAAAAAAAAAACGGGAAAACATTCATATGAAGAAATTTAGTGGAGAAAAAAATTCCGCCGACGCAGGTACCGCTACCGATTGGCTGGAAAATGTTTGGCCAACCATTCGTGAACACTACAGCGCAGATGACGTTTATAATGCCGATGAATCCGGTTTGATGTTTAAGGCTCTTCCAATGGCTTTGTTGGTCAATAGATCTGAAAGCCTTCAGTAACAAAATTGTCAAAGGACCGTCTTACAATCCTTTTTAACCTACAACCCAAATGTGATTAAATATGTATTATTTAATGATTTATTTATTTTTGTTTGCTTACATACATAATTTTTGTACTTTTATGTCTATGAATTCTTTTTTTGTGAAAACGGAACTATGTTTTTTTTAATAATATAATAAATTTGTTTAAATTAATAATTGTTTGTTATTCAAACTTTTTTACGCTTTGGTTCTGTTTCACTTGAAAGGCACCCGCTTAAGTGAATAGTTGTTTCACTTAACCGGGGTTCGCTTAAGTGAAAATTTGTTTCACTTAACCGGGGTTCGCTTTAGTGAAAAACCCGCTTTAGTGAAAGAAAGTCTCTGACATTTTTAAGTTTCTCTTAAGCGGGTTTCACTGTACATAGAAAAATGGATGTGTGTTTGTTTGTTTATTTGTATGTCTCTTATAGACTCCGAAATGGTCCAAAAGATATTTGTGAAATTTTCATGGTATTCAGTGATGATTTCTATAAAAAAAAAATGGAAAAACCTCATGGAAAAGTGGGAAAACTGGAAAAACCAAACAAAGGTCGGAAATTAGATTTTTTTTTGCTTGGAATTTTTTTGGTTCAAAATGGGTTTTCGAATAGAAAAATAGAAAGTTCTTGATGAAAAACTTGGAAAACTCATAGGTTTTCAAATGGAAAATTGCCTGAGATTATGGATGCATTGAATTTCAAGTGGAAAACTGGAAAATTTCAAAATGTGGGTTTCGAATGGAACTCGGAAAACTCATTGGTTTTCAAAAGGAAAATTGCATGTAATTGTAGGTGCAGTGGTTTTCATATGGAAAACTGGAAAATTAAAAAAATGAGTTTTCGAAAGTGAGATACAACAAAATTTGAAACGCCTCAACCCTCAAGGCATTCACAGGTATGTACCTATGTATATACTTTTTAAGAGCTCTATCACTTCCTACTCAGTTTTCATGAAAATTTCGATGTTTGTACATTGATGCACCAAATCCTGTGTGATGTACATGAGATGTGGCTAGAGCGGGTGGTATGGTGGTGGTTTAGTAGGTATTGGGTAGCACGGTGAATGGTTGCGGGTTGCGGGTAATAAGTAGTGGGTTTCTGGCTAATGGTGTAACGGTAAGTGTGTAGAAATAGTTGGTAGCGGGTAATAAAGTAGTGTCGTAACGTGGTAGCGGATATGGGTCGACGTGCTGGGTAGCACATGCGGGTAGCGTTTAAAAGGATAGTGGGTAGTGTGGTAGAGGGGTATCGATTATCGATTGAGGCATTACGAAGTCTGCAGGGTCAACTAGTTTACATATACAGTGCGTTGCATAAGTATAACCGCACCCGAAAAAATGCATTTAAAAGAAAACCTACAATAGGAGTGACTCCTTACTATTTTATTTATTGAGTTACATCACTGATGAAGCAAATTAAGAAGAAAATAAAGTACCGTTATTTCCTCTCCTGGTGTTTAAAAATTAAAAACGGATTTTAATGTATTGCAAAAATATAACCGCATTTATTGTTTTTTGTTTTTTCTTTGTTTAAAGTTCATTTTTAACAAAAAATTAATATGCAATTTTGTTGCTTCTATTTTCCACCAATCATAGAATTCTTTTTGGCATCCTATTAACTAGATTTTTCAATATGGGGTCGTCAATAGCGTTGCATTCTGTCACAACTGCCTCTCGCAACTCAGCAACACAGCAAATTGCTTATTATGGGCAAACATTTTGAGAGTTAAAATTCCCCAAAGATTTTCGATGGGGTTGCAATCTGGAGAATGTGACGGCCACTCCATCAAAATAATGTTTTTCGATTCGAACCAATCCAAACTTTGACGACTTACATGAATTGGGGCATTATCTTGCTGGAAGAAATGCTCAACTTGGTGAAATCGTCTTAAATAAGGTACCCAATTCTCCTCAAGGACCAAAGTGTAGTCAGAACTGTTCATTCTGGTAGAGGTGAAGGCAAGTGCAACCTTACCGCGCTCGCAAAAGGTCCCCCAAACCATACAGCTGTCACCACCAAAGTTCCTCTTAGAAAAAAATGTTTCTCTTTCCTCAAATCGTGCCAATATCCGCTGAAACCATCTGGTCCATCGAGATTAAACTTTTTTCCATCACTGAAAATAACCTAATAAAAAAACATTCCTTCCAGTATGCCATTCGGAAAAACGAGATTTTAGTGTAGATTAATAGAAAGTCACTTACGGTTTTCCAATCCCGATTTATGTTTTGGCGGGCAAATTCCAATCTTTTTTGTTTGTGGGCTGCTGTTAAATTTGGAGTTGGCACCATTTTTCCCCCGAACAATCACTCCACTGCTTTTTAAAGCACGAGAAACGGTTGAAACCGAAACTTCTAAGCCCAGTTCGTTACGAAATCCCGAGAAAGAATACACCGAATTGGATGCAGCATTGATTAAACGCCTCTTGTTGCAACGTGTCAGCTGCTACGGACGCCCGGGTATTATTTTTGTCCCATAAGATCCTGGATGTTAAAAAAAAATTCGAACGACACGATCCGATCGTGAAATTCGTCTTCCAGTAGCCCTAAGACTTAGGCCGCTTGACCGAAAAGTCAAGATTTTGCCTTTTTCAATGTCGCTTAAATGCCTACCACGTGGCATTGTTGTTTTTTATTTGAAAGCACTTAATTGAATGCAGCTTCAAAGAGCGGTTATATTTTTTGCAATACATCAAAATCTGTTTTTAATTTTTAACCACCAGGAGAGGAAATAACAGTACTTTATTTTCTTTTCAATTTGCTTCACCAGGGATGTAACTCAATAAAAAATGGTAAGGATCCTCTCCTATTGTAGGTTTTCTTTTAAATGCATTTTTTCGGGTGCCGTTATACGTATGCAAAGCACTGTATTAATGTATTTTAGATCGTTTAAATCATTATAAAAGAATTCTTCTAAATGAATCCTACGTTTATGAGCCAGAGCAGGACAGGTACAGAGGAGATAAAGAACTGTTTCCTCCTCCTCCTCATCCATGCAGCTTCTGCAGAAATCATTTGAACGGCGTGTCTTCCTATTTGAAGCGTGTCTTCCTATTTGAATGTGTCCGATTATGAGACCAATTAACAAGCTTAAATGCAATCTGCTTAGAGATATCAGGCACTTTGATCTTTTTAAGTCTAGTTTAGGCCAAATGTTTTTCATCGCCTGACAGGTGGTTATTTAATTCTTCTCCTATGGTGGTTCTCTTAGTACAATCTTGTTGTAACAAAAGTTTACATGTAGCGATTGATATACCAACACTAGCCATTTGTAGTTGAATGGGTGCCATATTTGGCGAGTTCATCGGATTTGCAGTTTCCTGGAATGTCTCTATGGCTCGCCACCCAGTTAAGGTGAATGTAAAACGGTTGTGCCATCTCCAGATGGACAGGTATGGACCGTAATTGAGTTTGCAGACACAGAGTCCAGGGATTTTATAGCTGCCTGACTGTTTTAAAAAATCCGGATATCAGATGTGGATACCACGTTTTCTCTGAGCCAGGACCAGACCTCCTTACTCGCCTCCTTAAAGTTCTGCCTGAAATACACTACAATGGCTTGGAAGGCTGAATGAGAGGTACACCTCCACCAACCCCATCACTAGTCTTAGATCCATCTGTATTGAAGTGGATTGCCTCGTCATCCATGAATATAATTTTTTCCCAGATTGATCTGGAAGGTATAGAAATTTCTATCGAACTGCAGTTAGGGAATGGTGCAGTCTGTGTGTGCTTTGAACTTAGAATTTGACTGCTATAAAAAAAACTCTAAAAATGACTTCAACTTCCAGTGTAAACAAATTACCAACAACTTATTAAAATAAGCGTATGCAAACTTAATTTTCTTGTTGCGAATTCGTATAATTCATTTTCATTCCATTCACCTGCGATTTCGTTTCACACGTCTCGTAGGATTCCATTTCGAGCCTCATGGCTCTGGCTACCTGACTAATTTGTATTCAATTAAAAGTTCAATCAAGTCATTCGTTTGTTTACTCACGTACAAAGATCTATGTGCGCTCTAAAAACAAAAACAATTTTAATTAATTCGCGTTACTTGGCGTCATAAGACGCATTGTTATTCGACAATATAGAAGCCCAGCAAGAAATTGTTAAGCACTTGCAATCATTTCTCTGTTATAACATCATTCGAACTCGAACAAGAGTTCTTTGTTTTGAATCTTTTATGGCATGAAAACAATAGTTGTGCAAAAATCCAAGATTTCAATTTTAAAGCTGACTTCAACTCTAAAACCGAAGTTTAATTTGTAAAAGCCACTGATCAGTTTCTTAAGTTATCTTATTTTATATATTAATTGCTTGACAATGTTGAAGCTATAAAAAAATTTCATTAATAATAATGAATTCAATAAATTATAGACATTATTCTATTGCTTTTTTTATCACGCCATTCATCGCACTGCAGCGGTGTGTGTTGTTTTGTTGTTTTTTCTTGTTTTTTGTTTGTATAGATTGTAATAAAAATTTCTCATTTCGCACAAGAAGCCTGAAGCCCCATAGAGTGACTTTTTCACTCCACATGGAGGCAAATGAACTTAAAATGTTTCTATTTATAGAAATCTCTATGTTATGATGCGTGAGACGGAACAGGAAAATTCGTTCGTTCCTGCACAATATCCAATCCAATGGTTGATTGTTCGACTTCGACTATGATCACTTACTGAGCACATGAACAGCAGAGGCGATGCGAGGGGCCGAGGGGGTATTTCAAGATCGGGATTTGTGGTTTTCTTTTTTGTCGTTTTGTCGTCAAATAAGAGATTGCATTGAAAGAGATTATTTTGTTGATGTTTTATAAATACTACAACTACAAATGTTGATAAGATATCCATTGGTTTTAAAAATAGAATTCTATTTGAAGATAAGAATGCAGATATATTTGGGGATACCTTTTTGGTAATCAAATTTGGAGTGTTTTTTGTTTGTTTATGTGAGGATAAGAATGAACATAGCTGTTGCTGCATGGGACTTTGATTTGATGGAGAACATGATTGGAGCGTGGTCAAAGCGAATAGGTGTTAATCAGTAAATGATTTTAATCAAAGCAATTCAAAATCTGCTTTATTTTACTGTCCCTAATCAGCATACACTAAATTTTACTTTTAAAACAACACGGGATAGACTGAGCTTAGAAAAGTGATCTACATTTTGAGAGGAAGAATTTTCGTTTAGCAGAAACTGGAGTCACAAACTATGTCTTAATTTATTGTAGAAACGAGAAGTCGTGAAATAACAAATATCCAATTTAGGATGAAAAACAACTCCACACACACAAATATTTGAATTAACTATGCACAGGTTAGCTTAAATCAATTTTCATTAAAAATATTTACTCGATCGACGCATTCCTCTGACAAAAAAAAAAATATTGTTGTCTTACGCCAAGAGAAAAACGTACACATTTCATTCGAATCATGTTAGGATTTCAAAGTCGCATAATAACAAGTTTTTGTTTGCCACACGCCTCTGGAATCTACGACTTAGAACAAATACCTTGGTTGTAGGAAAGTTGAGTTTGCAGAATTGTTTAAGAACAATAAAATCATAAGTAGGTAAATGTCAAAATGGTATTTGATTTTGCTTAACGATTGAAAAATTCATATCGTTCATCTGGGAACTATTTTATTGAAGGTATGTATTGTAGTTAAGGGTCATTAACTTCGTGGTTTCAAGTTTGTAGCGTTGGCGTTTGATGCGTGTCATGTTTAATTGTCATCTGAAGTGTCATAATATTAGTTGAATGTTTATTATTTACGATAATAGATCGATTAACAACGCCGTAGATACGATCATTGGGTGTTGGAACAATAGACAATAAACACCGCTTTTCGAACAACATTTTCTTTAGCGATAAGGCACATTTCACACTCGGTGGGTATGCAAACAACCAAAATTGTGGCTCAGTAATCAGTAGAGAGGTGCTGGCCACTGCATCCAGAAAAAATGGCTGTTTGGTATGCTCCATGGTCGAAAGGTGTCATTGGTCCGTATTTCTTCAAAAATGTCAATGGGCAGACAGTTACAGTCAATACGGAGCGATTCGGTTGATTGATAATCAACCGGCGATTGGAGATCATGACTTGGGAGACATGTGGTTCTAACAAGACGGGGTCACAAGCCACACAGCACGACCAATTATGGCCTTATTCACGTTTTGGCGAAGCCAATTGGCCACCAAGATCGTGTGATTTAACACCGTTAGATTTTTTTCAGTGAGGCTACGCAAATATTTCCCAAAGTCTTACTGAAGGTGGCGCTACAGTCTGGTGTGGACTTTGCCCTCAATCAACAGTCCCCGACAGCCATCTCGGTCCCTAGCTGTCTCCAATTTTGCACTCCAAGTTGATTGAGGTCCTCTTCCACTTGAGTGCGCCACCTGAGTCGCGGTCTTCCTCTCCTCCTACGTCCCTCGGGAATAGTGTCGAAGGCTTTCCGAGCCGGAGCATTGGTGTCCATTCGCTCTAAATGACCGAGCCATCTGAGTCTCTGGACCTTGACCCTTCTGGCTAGGTCCATGTCGTTGTACAACCCGTAAAGTTCGCTGTTGAATCTTCTTCTCCATTTCTCATCAATGCACACGGGGCCAAAGATGACTGGGAAGAACTTTCCTCTCGAAACAGCCTAAGGCACATTCATCCGATTTTGTCAAGGTCAATGCTTCTGCAGCATACAGCAGAACTGGGATGATGAGGGTGTAGTACAATTTTACCTTAGTTGCTCGAGAGAGGGCTTTTCCCTCTTCCCTTTGCTTTCTTAGCCCAAAGAAACAGCGATAAGCAAGAGTTATTCTTCGTCTGATCTCGGCGCTGCAGGTGTTATTGTCCGTGTTAATAGCGGAGCCTAGGTAGACAAACTCCTCTACTACCTCGAACTTGTATGCATCAATTGTGACGTTCTGTCCGAGCCGTCGGTGTTGTCCTTCCTCGAAGACAGCATATACTTCGTTTTTCCCTCATTTACCGATTAACCCATTTTTGCCGTCCGTCTCAATTCTCACAAAGGCGCCATTGACATCACTGTGTTCTTCCCATTATATCATCATTGGCGTACGCCAGAAGTTGAACAAACTTTTGGAAAATAGTGCCTCTGGTGTTGACGGTGGAGTCTTGCACTGTTTAGCTGTTTTGACCCCCTCCCTCCCCCGGTGTCATACTTTGTCACACGTGCTGTAACCCCCCCTAAAAAATTACGTCACAAAGCAAAGACCCCCTCCCCCCTTAAAAAAAAAAAAACTTAATTGATAGAACCCAAATTTCCAAACATAAACTTAGGTTTGTTTTTTAGTCTAACTTTGGCGAACGTCACGTTGACGTAGACCCCCCCTCCCCCCTTGTCACATCTTGTCACGCTCAGTATGACCCCTCCCTCCCCCCTAAGTGCGAACGTATTTTATGGACGGCCCCTATCTGGCCTTGCATCGCCCTGTCTGAATCCTTTTTTAACATCGAAAGGTTCCGTAAGCTCGTTGTCAACCTTGATAGCGCAGCGTGAGATCTCCATCTTCATGCTGCACAAGCAGACGAGCTTGGCAAGGATGTCAAAACTAGACATAGCTTTATACAGTTCGACACTGAAGATGCTGTAATACGCGGCCTCAAAATCGATGAATAGGTGGTGGGTATCGATTTGGAGTTCATAGGTTTTTTTCAGGATCTGCGGCAAAGTGAAAATTTGGTCGATGGTTGACTTTCCTGGCCTGAAGCCACCTTTTTCAGGATCGGGCAAACAATGCTGAGGTTCTATTCATTGGACATGCATTCTGCCGACCATATTTCACTGATGATTTGGTGCATGCTCCTATCTAGATCGTCGCCTGCTGCTTTGAAAAGCTCGGCAGCTAGACCATCTACTCCAGCGACAGCCGCTTTGTTGGATTTCAGCCGTGATATTGCCGTTTTCACTTCTTCTAGGCCTGGTTCACCGATTTGTTGGCTATCATCGTGTCCGATGAAAGGCTCCTGCCTGGCGAAGGGATTTTGTTCGCCGTCGCCGTCATACAGTCTACAGAAGTGGTCTTTCCAAATCCCCTTGTTTATCTCCGCAGGCATCGGTTCTTGCTCGATGACCTTAGCGACCTGTTTTACCTTCCGGTAGAAGCTCCGAACTGCATTCCTGCTGTTGGCTCTCTCAACATCCTCGATCTAATGTTTTAAATGCTCCCTCTTTTTTCTCCTGAGAAGCCGGCGTTCCTCTCTCCTCTTTTGTTCGTCGAACTCACGAGCAGCTCTTGTCCGTCTATGCACGCCCCTGCCCAAAAGTCTAAAAAGCATTAAAAACAACAGTACTAAGGTTTTGGCCGAGATACCGCCAGATATGTACGAAAAAGTAGTTAAAAATAACCTCAAACGAATCGAAAGCTGCGAATTCTCCTGAGGCGACCATTTGAGTGATATAGTTTTCCACACTTAATGAAAATTAAAACTTTTGTATTTCCATTCACTTCACTTTCGCATTTGTCAATGGACTAATGGAGGCAAGTAAATAGAACGCATACTTTTAACGAGTTAGTTCATCTATCCGAAATTTGCAATTTCAAGGGTGAGTGCAAAGATTAAATAAGTAACAAGATGGGAAACAAGGCTGTCAAAGTGACAGTTGCCTACAAGCTAAAATTTACGGATTGTTAAGATGGTGTGTGCGTGTTTTCACAAATACATTCTTTCAATCCGTCTATTCACCAAAGGGGAATAATTTTGGCAGTTAAATTTGAAAAACAAGGTGAGTTAATGGATATGTTCACAAAGAGTGTAAATTTGGCAAGCAAATATCAACGAAAAAAAAGGCGTAGAAATTGTTCATGAAATTTTATTATTTGGTTCGTTCAAAATTTTGACGGTGATGGAAATTTTGTACATCCTTATCTATTTATAATAAATAGTATTAATTATAGTAAGAAAACAAGTTAAAATCAGATCAATACAAATCTGGGGCCAGATTCTGTAAAAAACGAAGCGAAAGTGATCGTTCGTTTTTCAAAAACGAAAGAAATTGTGCGAAAACGATAATTGGCATTCTGTATCGCATTTCGTTTATAGTTTTGTATTCGTTTATACTTCAAATCAAACAGAATTTTTTAAGATGTTGACAGTTATAAAATATTTTGAGATATGAGAAATAAATTTAATCGAAACCTAAGACTCAAGGAAATCGATAATTATGTACATGATTTATAATTTAAAATTCGTTTTTAAGGACTTCAACTTCAATTTCGACCATTATTAAGTGAAAAATACATTAAACAATAAAAAAGCATCAAATGAAAAACATATCGATAGAAGTACAATTTAATAAACCTAAAGAAATTGAGAAGACTCATCACTATTATTGTGGCAGTTTGTGTTATGACTTTTATTTATTTATTTTTCTTTTTTAAATTAAATATGTGCAAGGATTCACAGCTCCTGCTCATCATTGTAGAAAGTGGCTCAGATTAAAGAATTGTACAAGGTGGAGATTGCTGTTCTCCAAAAGATTGAAGAAGACGAGACTCTAAAGATCTTCTTCTTTAGCAGTTTTGATAGTTTGAAGATATAGGTCAGTTAAGCATTGATAACTGACATCACAGCGTATAAGCGATTACTGCCCTGGTTTAAACTCTACCGTGGCGCCGAACCACCGAGACTAAGGGCTGGATAAAAAGCATAACCCGATAACTATTCTACCGTAACTTTGAATCAATAACCAAGCAAGTGTGAATGCTAATCCTTTGGGTTCGACCATCACTAACTGTTCCATGCGAGGGGCCATGTCTGAGTGGGGAAGACGACCATCTATATGTGATTGAGAGAGTTAGCCACGTAATGGACAAGGATCATGTCTTACAAATTGTCAGCATTGTTAGCACTATACTTATAAAAGAAGAGTATCTGTGTTGTCACTAGCTTAGGCTGCAACATTGTTAAAATAAATTCTACTTTTTTATCAAAATTTTGGCAGCAAACAACACAGAAGAAGAAAAACGACAAACAATTTGTTGTCGTTTATTTTTTTTCGCACGCACGAAAAAAGCTTTCGTTTTTCCAGTTATATGAAGCAAATCTTTCGCACAAACGAAAACGTTCGTTCGCTTTCGCCATACAGAATCTGACCCCTGTATTTTCTCGAAATCTAAAGAAATTCAAATTTTTTGTGTTTTCTTCATACTAATAATTAAATATTTTATAATTTTTATAAAATAAGACATAAGGATGAAGGATGTTCAATTTTGTTCTACTTGTTTTTGGAAACGATCTCACGGGCACTTATGACACGTTCTAAAACATATAGTTATATGAAAATACCGACTAATTTTTCGGCTCATTTTGTAAGTTTTAACTATAAAATTAAAAAAAAAAACGTAAACAATGATTAAACTGATAATAAGACTTAACCTAATGTCTCCTGAATTCAATAGCGAAAAATTATAATCTGCTAATGAACAAGATTATTTTGATACCAGCTTAGAATGACGTTTTAAACATAACTCAAACGTTATTTTATATGCTGATTCCATTGACGCTTATCACAAGCTTTAGCGAAGTAGATTGAGAACAGTGCTATTATATGATCTAGGTTACATATTCGTAGGTCAAAACTTAGTATTATAGAACGTTTGGTATAATACTACGTTTTTTCTAACCTAAATTTCAGAAAAGTCGAGATTTCTTCTTAATCTACTTCGCTAATTCTCGTGATAAGCGTCAATGGAATCAGATATATATATGGAATCAAATATTATAACATTTAAAACTCTTAACATTGTTCATTATCAGACTATAATTTTGAGCCAAACCTTTTAAACATTTTAATGCGTTTCTGCATATAAGCATTACTTAATGTAAGGCACAAGAAAATATATCTTCGGTCTAAAGTTTCGGGACGCATCCATAATCATAATTCAACTCTTTTCATGGTGAGTTTGAGAAGAACGTGTTTGACAATTTCAAAATTCAATCTAGCAATCCACGTTAAATTTGAAAAAGCGAAAACAAACAAAAGAGAACTGTTGAAAATGCGAAAACAAACAAAAGAGAACTGTGAAAAATAGAAAAATCTCACCTCATCGCTTTGTTTTTGTAACTCACATGTATTCATATAGACGGAAAGAAAAATAAAATGAAGGAATATGAAAATTGCGGGATCTTGGGAGTGAAACCAGTGTTACCGCGGGGACACTATAGTGCCAAAAGGGACTCATTTTTTTTAACTTGACTCAGGGACTCACAAATTTTAGATTTGGCTCATTTTTTACGAATCCAAGTCACCTCTTATTAAAAATCACTCATCTTTACTCTGAAGTCAATGTTAATTAATATTTTCTAAGACTTGGTTCCATTTTGTAAAGAAAATTAATTTTGAGAAGAATGCATAGTGTAAACGTAGCTTGAACTCTGTTTCAGCATTCAAACATTCGACCTTCTTTTACAAATTATAACAAGCGAAATTTCAAACCTGTCACTTCGCGTATCAAGTTATTGTTAAGGCCTTATTCTCAATTCTTGTGAGAAGCTATTGCTTCTTTAAATTAATTGTTATAAGATCTTGTAGAGATTTCATACTATTACTTCCTTAAATAAGTTGATATAAGGCCTTGTCATCATTGATTTAAAAAATCAATAGCTTTCATAACTTGCGCCAAACGTATTTGTATAAGGTTTCATAAGCAAGATACAAATCAAGAAATAGCTTCGCTAAGGCCTTATAGAAGTTAATTTGTTAGTTGGGCTCATAAGGGCGCTTTGTTTGAATGAAAGCAAAAAAAAAAACATCCAAACCATATGATTGTGAATTGCAACTTAATATTCTTTTATTAGGCCTGTTCCACCTAACAACATCTCACTGAGATCTCAATGTCACTTTGACTGAGGCAAAATCATTTGGTGGAACAAAATTCTCAGTTCTCATTGAGATAAAGTGGTTACCTTACAAATTGTTGTTCTGCATATGTCAGTCACGTCAAAATAGCTGAGTGAGAAATCGAATCCAAAAAATTTTCATCTCAGAAATCTCAGAAAAAAATCTCAATTCTCAGCTGAGATTTTTTGTTCCACCTAAAAAATCTCTGAGATCTCTGAAATCTCAGTGAGATTTTGTTAGGTGGAACTGGCCTATTGTCTCTGTCTCTTTGTCATCGTTTTTTTTTTTATGAATTTAATAGTTTTGTTTATGTTTATTTATTATTAGTGTCACCTTATGTTGATAATTTTATTTTTTATTAAAATGAACTCTAAAAGAAAACAGAAGGGACTCATTTTTTTTCAAAAGGACTCATTTTTTCAATCTCTGGGACTCATTAAAATTTGAGCCCGCGGTAACACTGAGTGAACGTAAGTCAGTTTCCATCTTGTTACATATTTAATCTTGGGTGTAGTGTTTTTTCCGTTACATGTATAAAGTGTGTCAATGGATTTTAGACTCTTCGCTGACGCCTGTGTTTTCGCTGTCATGTTGTGGGGTAAATGCTTTCAAAAGCCTTTGAAAAGTAAAGCAACATTGTAATTCAAAGACCAACAAGCTTCCTCAAAACTTCACCTATTTTAAATAACTCGGTCATCAGCCTTAAGAAAAAGTTTCTACATGCGTCAGCTTCATGAATATTTAAAAAGGAAAAAAAATCTTTACAAAGTCATTCTCGACCCGCCTCTTTCATCGCTCTTAACATATTTGACCCATTGATAGCTATCAATCGCTCAAAGATGCTCAAAGAAAAAGAGACGACATTCCTCACTGTGTGCACTCCACTTATCTCATATCGTTAGCTTAAAATTTACATCTCAAACAGATTAACATCACCAAGCCGGCATATTGTATGTTTTTGTTGTGATTTTTGTGTTCTTTTTCTGAAAGTGACATAAATACATAATATTACTTGAAAAACATCTACTTAAAATAGTTCTTTGTTCTCTCTCCATCTATTTCCAGAACTTTGTCAACTTTAAACTATTCCATTCCACTGGCAGCTCGGGCAACAGTTTCCAAGGATGAAAGCCGAGATTTCATGTCTGTTTTTCCAGGTAAATAATAATAAAACTAATTTCGCAAATAAACAATAATTCCACATCAAACAGAAACAAATTGAAGCTTTTTGTTGTCTTGCACGAATGGTGCATTATTTCCGTAATCATTTATCTGAGCAAAAAATATTGACACAGATTCAGTATTTGTTGCAAATTTAAATAAAAAAAATTATAATTCAACTTCGCATGGCTGATTTCGTTGTGGAACGTGCTATTTGAATTGAGAGCAATTTATGAAGATGAAATTGTTTTCGCTGGATTGTTTTGTTTGACGTTGTTGGAGTTAATTGAGGTTCTATTTTAAGATCGGAAGATTCGATTGCACATTTTTGTACCAACAAAAGCTCGGATCCATCATTGCAAAATTAGAATGAACAGCAATTCCGTTCGCTATAGCGAGGTCTATTTATAATTTTCTATTGAAGGGAAGCTTCTTAAAGTGCCGTGCATTATTATGGTTATGTTTATTATTTATGGGCATTAATTTCAATGAACAAAACAATGAATAAACAAACATCAGGCCGGGCTCGTGATTTCATAATTTGTTTATCTACTCAGTTTGTTTTGAATGTAGAGTTGATTACAATTACATCAAATAGAAAAGCTAGAAGTTGTTTTCTTGGAAAAATGACTGTCCATTAGTAGTTTTTATTTACATTGCAGGTTACAGCAACAAAAATATTATGTTGCTCAAATTTCTACCGAATTATAGGCACCTACGTGAAACGTGAGAGGATTCGAATCTGTTGTTACAGTTTAGTTGGTTTTCCATCACGATTTAAAGTACTTACACACCTAAACACAGAGTAGGTATGGATTATTGCTTTCTCGTAAACGGATTATTCCCCAATGCTCCGTTGTGTTACCGACCTTTGATTTGCAACTAACCCTTCTCTTGGCATAACCTACCACACTCTCACTAAAACTTATTTACATAACGCACTTTTGAACAAACTTTCTTCAATCTTTTCTATCATCATCTTCGTCGACTTGACTGAATGAAGTGTCTCTCTTCATCTGCGCCACAACCGGAATTCGGCCCGGCCCTCCTTCAGTCTAAGTATCCCGATTGTTGGCCGACGCCATCCAGTTCAGGAATCCAAAGCTTTATTGTGTCCTAGTCTACGCCATCCTTCCAGCGCTAATTTGGTCTGTCGCGCCGTCTAATACCATGAATTGCGCCGCAAAGGACTTTCCGCGAGTCTACCAAGCTTGATTATCAAATCTGCTTCGCGGTGGATTTTATTTAGTTATATCATCCCCGGAATCGACCTTCCTCACAAACGGAGCTAAATATTCTCCGTAAGACTTCTCTCGAACGCGGCTAGCACCCAAGCCTAGGATCCGTTGGTGAGTACTGGTAGGTCTATCGTCTTATAAAAAAGTAAGAAAGATTTAACGTCAGCACCTAGCAATTAACCCTCATCTGACGGTGGACCTATCCACACTGTCGGCGTAACAATTTCCAACCGAAGTCAGCAATATCACCAGCATACAAAAGCACACCTCAACTTTCTAAAGAAAGAAGCGACCAATTGAATTAATGCCAGCCCTTATTCATCTTGGTTTGATTCTAGACTACTATTCATGCAACACAAGGAACTGCACTCAACCTTCAGTCACCGAACGAAGAGCCGTTGTCCGGTCACGGAAACTGCACTCAACTTTCAATCACCGAAAGAAGAGCCGTTAACCGTGATTTGCGAATAGCAGCTGAGGCCAAACTCAGACAACCACAACCCCCGCGAAGATCCATCCCACTAGTGAGGTGGCAAATCCTCACTACCCGCGGTACCCAACTACCCCTGGGGAGGGGTGGTGTCACATTTTAGTTTTGTATAACAATTAGTTATACATCATTGTTTTTTTTGTGATCTTTTGCTGTTTTGCAGCTTTTATCCAACTGGCGGATGAGGGACAACGCTCACCCTCTGTCAAGTATATCCTCATTGATCGAATGGATGAACCAGCCAGTCAAGGGACACACCCAACAGGGCGTCTAATTTCATTAACGTTTATCCACATTCGGTACTCGTTGATCGTACTTAGATATATTATCTTTTAAGGATCGCATTAATCTTCATCATACGTCCTGCTTCAATCCGTCAATTCCATTAGACTAAAGCTGCCTACGTCCGCAGGTTCATGCCAATAAATTGACATGAACCTCTCAGAGGCACCGTAAGAAGGCGTAGGTCAGCACGTTCACTTACTGGGGAATATGTACTCGGAAACATGTTTCCTTTCTAAATTTCCAGGTCCATGATTTTACCTCCTATCATCTTATACAGCAGAAGTTGCGAAGTAATGGTAATATTTTTGGATTTAAAGAACCTAGCGAAAGACTGAAGTAGGTTCTGTTGGCTTTGAGCAGCCGCCCGTGTATTTCTTCTTCAATATTGTTATCGGCTGCTACTACTAACTCAAGGTTTTTGAAGGATCGCATTTCTTCGAATTCGTGCTTCTCCACCTAAATAGTTGTCCTTCTACAATTGCCAACGTTTTCAGCAGCCCCTTGTTTTTTTTCTCTTGTGGCTTTGTACAGTTCTTCCCTGGCTATGCGGTCGTGGGCGGATTTAAAGTCTATAAACTCGTGGCACGTTCTGATGTTGAATTCTTGACATTTTTCCATCGCCTCCCTCAGGGTAAAAATCTGATCAAGTGTCGATTTGCCTGGTCGATCTTTTCTAGTCAATCCAAAATTAAATTAAAGCCATTTTATTTATGTATTTGCAGATCTTGTGCGTGAACTTACCCAAAAAGCAAATGAATACAACGCTAAAGAAGCCTCCAAGTGGTTTGCTAAAGCCTTGCAATACAACGTTCCACGTGGCAAGAAAAATCGTGGCCTATTGACCGTACTTACATACAAAAAGCTTGTTAGCGAGGATCAGCTTACACCGGAAAATATCAAAAAAGCCCAATATTTAGGATGGTGTGTCGAAATGGTAAATACCCAAAAACTATGATTAGCCCTTGAACAAATTAAATACCAATTAAACGACTTACAGCTCCAAGGAATGTTCCTCATTGCCGATGACATCATGGACGGCGGCAGCACACGCCGTGGACAAGTCTGCTGGCACAAACTAGACGATGTCGGTATGCTGGCCATCAATGATTCGCTTATGATTGAAAATGCAATTTTTACTGTTTTGAAAAATCATTTCCGCCATCTCGAGTGCTATGCTGATTTGCTTGAGTTGTTCCATGAGGTGATTTTTATTACCACTTGCGGTCAATCGTTGGACATTTTGTCGTCCAACAAGGATGTTAGTAGCTTCACAATGGACAAGTACAAATCGATTGTGGCCAATAAGACTGCCTATTATTCGTTCTATTTGCCATTTGCATTGGCAATGCATTTAGCTGGGTAAGTTTTCACTTTCTTAAATCGATGAACTCTGAGAACTCATGGAACACTTTGTTTTTTTTTTTTAGTATAAAAGATGCCGAAGCATTTAGACAAGCCAAGACGATTCTTCTAGAAATGGGACATTTCTACCAGGTTCAGGATGACTTCCTCGATTGCTTTGGCAATCCCGATGTAATGGGCAAACTGGGCAAGGACATCCAAGAGAACAAATGCTCATGGCTGGCTGTTGTTTGCATGCAGCGGGCAAATGAAAACCAAAAGAAAATCATGATCGAATGCTATGGCCAGAGTGATCCAGCCAAGATTGCTCGCATTAAGCAACTGTACAAGGAGCTGGGTCTCCCCAATACTTATGCTACTTACGAAGAAGAATCATACAATATGATCAAAACGCACATTCAGCAGACATCACGCGGAGTGCCACACGAAATCTACTTACAAGTTCTCAATAAGATCTACCACAGAGATTCATAAGAAATCTTACGAATTAAGACTGAAGCTTCCTCCACGAGAGAGGAAAATCATTCAAGCTAAACAACAAAATAAGATAAACCACTTAATTAAGTGCGTGCAAAATAATCATAGTCATTATTTAACCCCCAATCATTAGTCATATTCTTGAAATGGCAAGCAAAATTATATCAAGTCTTCTTTTCTTTTGAATAAAAGAGACTTGTAGATTAGATAGAAGATGTGAAGAACGAAACGAAATTGAATTGTGATTGAAATGGAAGAGGATGATAATTATTTCAGTTGTATTTATCCTTTTGATATTTTATTGTTAGTGAAATAATCGAACACTTTTTTACGCAAAATTGTTTTTATTTTTTTTGTGTAAATTTATATTTTTAGTTTAAGTACTTTTTTGTGTAAATTAAGTGTGAAATAAAATGCTCTTATTGTAGAAAACTGGAAAAAGTAAAACGAGTTATGTTTCTATTGCATTTTGGAACAAAGTTTATTAGTATTTCTGTTCTTACTTATAAGGTAAAATCGAACTTTTTGTACTTTTCACGAAACTGTTTGACTAGCTCGATTTCCTCGTCTTTGCTGAGACTGCAATCTTTCCAATCTGTTTTTTCGTCACAATTGAGGAGGTTTTCCGAGCAGAATACTTCTCTAAAATGTTGAAAAAGACTATAAGCAAGTCATTGGACGAACAAATTGTTTACCTAGCAAAATGTATGGGAAATTGTTTCATATTCTGCGTCAAAAGTGTTGTTCCATCTGGTAACTCAGCAACAAAGTACGGACCTCTTTGGGGAAGTTCGGATGGTTCTTTGATTTCAGGCAAAGAATCGAAGGTAATGTTGTATTCCTCAGCTTTATCCTAAAAGAAAAATCAACATCATTTACACTATATTAGGAGAAAATAACTAACCTCAAATCCATGCTTAATTTTCCACGCATAGCCCTCATCTATACCCAAGGCATTGATTTGCAAATGTGAGCACTTGTAATTGCGTTCTGTAAAACAAACTGCCTGGCCCTGCTCTTTAAAGAACTCTCTAATGGAATTCTTGAATTTAATCAATTCCGCCCAATCGGAGTCAGCAAGAAGTGCTGCTGATTGAATATGAGTGATCGATAGAATAAGGACGTGATAATCATTGATGGGACCTTTGGCCAAAGCAAGATAGAAACTGTCGCCAACAGATATGACCAAATGTTTTTCCACATCCGGCGACGATAAGCAAAACCAGCATTTTTCTAAAAACAGAAAGAAAGAAAACTGTTTTTTTACGAGATCATTCCTTCGAGTTGAAATGAGACCTTGATCAAATGTCGGCCTCTGTCGTTTTTCGTGTCCATCGTGTCCAAAGCCTTTGCGGCCTCTTTTCCGGTTGTCATTCGTATGGGGATTCATATCGTAGAAATATTGTTTTCCGTCGTCCTGCAAAATAAATAAAAAAGTATGTATCATTCGAAAAATGGTTAAAAACCTTACAACAGTACCAATTGTTGTTTACTCTTGCAATCGTCAAAATTCATGCCCACAAAGGGACATAGCGTTTCGGTTGTGGTTTTTTGTATCAAGTCCATAACTCTCATTTTTTCAACCGGACACAGACTGAGAGCATAGACGGCTTTTAGTTTTTCTGGATTGCCAACTTTGGCAAGGGCTATAAATCGCGTACAAAGTTCAAATTGAGTTGTACTGTCGGCAGGGATTCTAATGATGCGAAAATTGAAAGTTAGGCTTTGCGATTCAAATTGAAACAAAAACTAACCTGTAGGGCTTAGGTTCCTCATAAATGCCATTGATTGCACAGAAGTGGTATCGTGGTTTTATCTCTTTCGAGAGATATGAAATCAATTTTGAGGTGTTGTTCTATAAAGAAGTGAATATTTATATTTTCTTGAGAATAACGCAAATCGACTTACATCTTGTGCTGTTATTCCATGAGGCCATTGAGACGTGATGAGGATGTCGATTCCTCTGTAATCAGTTGTAGTTGTTTTACTGACTAGGCATGAATTACGAACAGCGACGACATCATCTTTGGTGAAGTTATGCTCTCCGGAGCCTTGTAATCCGCTTAGATAAGCGATTTTTACTCCCGATGATAAGGAATACAGACCTCTTTTACCTGTCACACAAAACGTATATACTCAAAAGAACCATGTCGATTTGAACGTATACTTACCCAAGTATGTTAAATTGGAGCAGATATCACCGTCTTTTTTGATCTCCTGATAGAACTTGGCCGTTTCATCAGTATTCGGACCGAGAATATAGGTAGGGACTGGAACTAGAAGTAATTTTTTTGTGTATTTATTTGATTAAGCGACTAGTGAAGCAAATTACTATTTTTAAATCCATTTTTATAAGCAATTAACTCGTCGTTATTTGTTGAGTGAAAGAATTCCCCAGAACATAAAAGCAAATCAAAGGGTCCCGCTTTTTTGTTGATCGCCTCGACTCGGGTAAACAATTGCTTGAAATTACCATTAACATCACCACTGACTAAGCTGGAAGTATTTTCAATAAGTAGCAGAAATATTTGAAGATTGTTTTGTTGATTTACATTTTAATTTTTTGATCCATGAATTTATTTAAAGAATTTTTTATAAAGAAAGAAAACAAAATCTGCTAACAAACGCTTTGTTTACGTGAGAGTTGTTTTCAAGTTAGGCATGACAAATGTCAATAATGTCAATCATTCTCGTAACTGTCAAATGTAGATGCTGCCAAAACATATTTTACTTAGGTGTGTTTGATATGATATTTTTTCCAAATAAGCTTTTTTATTAATAGCCTTTTCACATCAGACGCAATACGCCATTGAATAAAAAGCAGTGATCACTTCATAACAAGATTGGAAACCTACCTACGTTTTACCCTCCAAATACCGCAAAAGTTATTTTTTTTCATACACACATACTCTTGCAGGAAACTTGCTTTATTATGTAGGAAATTGTATCATTATTACAATAAAACGCATACTCTTACAGCTAACCTGTGTCTTTAAGTTTGTATTACACGCATACTCTTACAGCTAACCTGCTCCCCTAGCTTGTAGGCAAATGTCATTTTGACAGCAGGGTTTCCAATCTTGGTATAAGTGATCAGTGATAAAAAGTACCCAGGAAGGGGTCTTATGAAAAAGAATGTCGTTTTCCATTGGTCTTTTTTTGACGTTTCTTCTTCTACCTCCAATGGAACGGGTTTTCAAAACAGAGGCATTCTGCTCTTCTCAGAAGCATTCCGTTTGCCAAAGTCAGTCCAATGGAATGGTTTCAGAAGACTTCTGGACTCTTCCGAATGCTTCTGGACGACCAATGGAAAACGACAGAAGTGAAGCATTTTTCTAAGTAGTGTGAGTTACACAAACACAAACGCATTACAACAAGGCTGGTCTGCAGTTGAATGGTTAATCTCAGGCCGCCAAGCGAAATTTGATTGAACCAAGATTTCTCGATTTTGCTTCAACTTTTCTCTTTCAATCTCGCATTGACGCATGGTGTCTTAACTTTTAACCCTAAAGGTGCACATTCACCTTTTAATGTTTAATTTTTCATTTTCCAGTACATTTTCTTCATTTTTCATCCGTAATTCATCACGTTAATTAAGCCTATTTTGATCGTTTTTAAAAGCAAATTCCATGAACAACTTGAATAAGCGTTTAATATCATGGTCAGACATATGGCATTGCGGAAGGAAGAAATCTTTTTTTTCTTGCACCATCAAGTATAAAACCAGTTTCATAAAAGTGTTTTGAACAAACAATGGACCTAGAATTTATTTATTTATTTGTTTATTTATTTATTTGACGATATTGCTTACAAATATAATATACTAGCTGACCCTGCAGACTCCGTACTGCCTCAATCTATAATCGATAAGGATAACCTTCTACCACACTACCCAACCCACTACCCACTTGTGCTACCCAGTACGTCTACCCATATCCGCTACCCTGTAACGAAACTTTTCTGTTAACCGCTACCAATTATTTTTACACGCTTACCGTTACACCATTAGCCAAAAACCCACTACTTATTACCCGCAAGCAACCCGCAACCAATTTTTTTTCTGCATTTCAATTTTTCCTTTTTTCCAATTTTTTTTTCTTACTTTTTCTTGCTTACCAGTTCCCTATCACAAATTTTCCAGTTTCCCTTTGAAAACCAATGAGCTTTCCAAAATAATTTCGAAACCCCTTTTTTTAATTTTCCAATTGTCCATTTGAAATTTTCCAGTTTCCCATTTGAAATTTTCCAGTTTTCCACTTGAAAACCAAAGCATCCACAATTTCATGCAATTTTCCATTTGAAAACCAATGAGTTTTCTTAGTTTTTCATCAAGAACCTTCTGTTTTTCCATTCTGAAACCCATTTTGAACCAAAAAATGTTTACTAAAAAAAATCTAATATCCGACCTTTGTTTGTTTTTTCCAGTTTTCCCACTCTTCCATGACGTTTTTCCAATATTTTTTTCACAGAAATCATCACTGAATACAATACTATCAACCATGAAAATTTCACAAATATCTGTTGGGCCATTTCAGAGTCTATAAGAGACATACAAACAAACCATCCATTTTTATATATAAAAAAAAAAAAAAATAATAATAATAATAAAAATAATAATAATAATATACAAGAATCTTTTGAATTTTTGAAGCCTTTGTTTATGTTGAGTAACTAATACAAATAATATGATTAAAAACAAGTTAATAAAAAAGAAAATAGTAATTAATTAACAGTGCTGTGTAGATTATGCTTGAAAACAAAACCAAATAAGAAAAATGTACTATTATAAATGTTTAATTAATTTCAATCTTTAGTTACTAAAATCCGACAGTTTCATTAGCCAGGTAATTCAAAAGGGAAGATTTAAAACTACTTGTGCATCAATTTTTCCTTATGTTTATGGGAAGGGAATTCCACCATCTAACAGAACTAACCAGGAACTGGCGTTCGGAAGTTAAAGAAGCGTATATTCGCGTACAGGTATTCCGGTTGTTTTGTTTGCATTATTTTATGTAAAAGAGATAGTGCCCTGTATCTTAGCAGGTTTTCAAAATCACATCCGTTGATTTGTTTCGAGTACATTGAGACATGATCATATCTTTTTGAGTTAAATACGAAACGAGCCATGTTATTATACGCAACATTAAGTCTTCGCTTAGATCCGTAATCAGGGCAGCAAAAAACTTCACAGCAATATAACATCGTTGGCAGAAGCAGAGTTTTAACTAGTTTGATTTTGCTGGGTAGGAAATGCTGTGTCACCCAAAGTGCACGTAGTCCATCATAGACTTTTCCAATGGTAGCATTTATGTGTGTGGACCAAGTAAGGGTTCGATTAAAAATCAAACCAAGGTTTTTGGCTGATTCAACATATTCTATATATAAATTTATTCAATCCAATTTAAGAATTTCTATCCACTTTTCTCTTTTCCATTCAGCTTTCGGAAATCTTCAAAATTGTCAAGGTATGTTTTTTAGAGCATTCAAATTCTTGAAGATATAATTCACAATAGACAGGGACTCAAATATTGACAATGGGAAAATATGGAAGTATTTTCTAGTTGATTGAAATACAATCAACAAATAAAAACGTTTCGAAACACAATGGAAGACCTGTTCAACACAAGCGTATACACCACGGAAACTCAACGAATTGCAGCGCCTTACTATCAACAACAGAAGTAATACACATCTGAACTCGACTGACAACACAGTCATAGTTTGACAGCACATACCCCAAAAATTGACAGCACATAGCTAACACCGATTCCTGTACTTCTTATTCAATGAGTGTAGCCAACCTTGTTAGTTTGAGATAATAGACCACCAAATGATTTTGATTCAGTCAAAGTGACATTGAGATCTTGAGATATTTTTAGATGGAACTGGCTTAATGTGTTCCACTTTCTAGAAGTTAAGCCGGTTCAAACATAACCCTCTATTGTACAACGGGTCGATTTACTTGTGACAGCATTTACAGATCATGAAGAAAGTGGAAGAGCTTAGCTATTTGACTACTTCAAGGCACAAATGTTTAAAAAGTTCTGCAGTTACACCTCATCAAAAGCTTAAAAAGAACAATGACAACAATTGCTAAATATTTGATTTTGATTTATTCATTTATTTATTATTATTGGTAAAATAAGATTACTATAGGATTTTTTTTTTTTGGCAACTACCATTAAACAATTCGGATTGCAAACAAAGCAACATATGGCGAAGGCATCAACTTAATTTATATTAAATATTTGCAAATTATAAAAAATTGTTAAGAGTAAAACAAACAAATAAGGAAAGGAACAGGGAATTCGACACTAATGTATGTCAGCTACCGCATTGTTGACTCATTACTAGTATCAAAATATAATCAATACCATTAATTCGTCTCTATTATAGTAGGTGACAACATGATGTCAATTATTAAGGAATTGGTAGTGGATGAAATTTTGAATAGATTAAAGTTTTTATGGACGTTTTCCTTAAGAGAAATCTTAAAGTTAACGCCAAAGACCAAAGACTTATAAATAAAACTTGAATTTAAAATGTACAAGAACAATTAAAACTAGGTATAAAAATGTAAAGAAAAATTTAAAGTTACTATCACAAACAGTTCATAAGATGTAGGTATACAATAAGGCAAAAATATTACAGCATCTCAACAAAATTGATTCCAGAGTAGAACGCAACAATGATAGCACACTCATCTTGCTGAACAAAGATACCTAATTAGAAACATACATAACCTCATTTATTAAGACCGTATTGAAAGTCTCGAAGAAGATTTCTTTGGTTTAATCCAATCTATGAAAATGCCCTTATTTTTGTTTGCTGAAAAAGAAAATTGAAACAGTTAGAAAAAATATTGTGACGGAAAATTAAAACACAGCTTACCATTCAGGGCGCTGTGTTTATGATCAGCCCCACATTTCGATGTACAAAATCGTACAACGAGATCGAAAGGTTCCATGGCAGTTATTTTGAGTTTTGGTCTTTCAATTTCATCGGAGGAATCAGCCTGAAGTGAAGATGTGTCAATATCGCCGTAGTTTAGTGACAGGTCTTGACATTCGTCGAGAGTTTTTTTTTGTTTGACGGCTTCCACTGGAAGTGCTGGCGCGAGAGGAGCAACAGGTGCGGCCGATAATGGAGTTGGACTTGGGAGAGAAACAACTGGTGGAAGAGGAGCAATTGCTGGAAGAGGGGCAACTGGTGCTACTGGAGCAACTGGTGCTACTGGAGCAACTGGTGCTACTGTATCAAGTGGTGCCACTGGAGCAACAGATGGGAGTGAAGCAACTGGTGGGAGCGGTGCAACTGTTGGGAGTGGAGCAACTGTTGGCAACGGAAGAGTTGGTGGTAAGGGAACAGCTTCTGTAAGAGGAAGAGAAGGAGGTACAGGAGCTACTGGTGCCAGAGGTGCAACAGGTGGAAGAGGAGCAACTGGTGCTATTGGAGCAACTGGTTCTACTGGAGCAACTGGTGCTTCCGGAGCAACTGGTGCTATTGGAGCAACTGGTGCTATTGGAGCAACTGGTGCTATTGGAGCAACTGGTGCTATTGGAGCAACTGGTGCTATTGGAGCAACTGGAGTAACAGGTGGGAGCGGTGTAACAGGTGCGAGTGGAGCTACAGGTGGGAGTGGAGCAATAGGTGGGAGTGGAGCAACAGGTGGCAGGGGAATAGTTGGTGGTAGGGGCACAGCTGGTGTGAGTGGAAGAGCAGGAGGTAGGGGAGATACTGGTGGCAGAGGTGCGATAGGTGGAATTGGTAAAATATCATCTTCACAGGATTCACCAGATGAAGTTAATACTGGAGGAAGGGGAGCAGGGGCAATTGGAGCGACTGGTGCTATAGGAGAAATTGGTGCTTCTGGAGCAAGTGGTGTTACTGGAGCAACTGGAGCTACAGGGGGGAGCGGAGTAATAGGTGGGAGTGGAGCAACAGGTGGGAGTGGAGCTACCGGTGGTAGTGGAGCTACAGGTGGTAGTGGAGCAACAGGTGGTGCTACTGGAGCAACTGGTGCTACTGTATCAAGTGGTGCCACTGGAGCAACAGATGGGAGTGAAGCAACTGGTGGGAGCGGTGCAACTGTTGGGAGTGGAGCAACTGTTGGCAACGGAAGAGTTGGTGGTAAGGGAACAGCTTCTGTAAGAGGAAGAGAAGGAGGTAGAGGAGCTACTGGTGCCAGAGGTGCAACAGGTGGAAGAGGAGCAACTGGTGCTATTGGAGCAACTGGTTCTACTGGAGCAACTGGTGCTTCCGGAGCAACTGGTGCTATTGGAGCAACTGGTGCTATTGGAGCAACTGGCGCTATTGGAGCAACTGGAGTAACAGGTGGGAGCGGTGTAACAGGTGCGAGTGGAGCTACAGGTGGGAGTGGAGCAACAGGTGGGAGTGAAGCAACAGGTGGCAGGGGATTAGTTGGTGGTAGGGGCACAGCTGGTGTGAGTGGCAGAGCAGGAGGTAGGGGAGATACTGGTGGCAGAGGTGCGATAGGTGGAATTGGTAAAATATCATCTTCACAGGATTCACCAGATGAAGTTAATACTGGAGGAAGGGGAGCAGGGGCAATTGGAGCGACTGGTGCTATAGGAGAAATTGGTGCTTCTGGAGCAAGTGGTGATACTGGAGCAACTGGAGCTACAGGGGGGAGCGGAGTAATAGGTGGGAGTGGAGCAACAGGAGGGAGTGGAGCTACAGGTGGTAGTGGAGCTACAGGTGGTAGTGGAGCAACAGGTGGCAGGGGAATAGTTGGTGGTAGGGGCACAGCTGGTGTGAGTGGTAGAGCAGGAGGTAGGGGAGCTACTGGTGGCAGAGGTGCGATAGGTGGAATCGGTAAAATATCATCTTCACAGGATTCTCCAGATGAAGGTAATACTGGAGGAAGGGGAGCAGGGGCAATTGGAGCGACTGGTGCTATTGGAAAAATTGGTGCTTCTGGAGCAAGTGGTGGGAGTGGAGCAACAGGTGGGAGTGGAGCTACAGGTGGTAGTGGAGCAACAGGTGGCAGGGGAATAGTTGGTGGTAGGGGCACAGCTGGTGTGAGTGGAAGAGCAGGAGGTAGGGGAGATACTGGTGGCAGAGGTGCGATAGGTGGAATTGGTAAAATATCATCTTCACAGGATTCTCCAGAAGAAGGTAATACTGGTGGAAGGGGAGCAGGTGCAATTGGAGCAACTGGTGCTATTGGAGAAATTGGTGCTTCTGGAGCAAGTGGTGCCACTGGAGCAACTTGAGCTACAGGTGGGAGCGGAGTAACAGGTGGGAGTGGAGCAACAGGTGGGAGTGGAGCTACAGGTGGTAGTGGAGCAACAGGTGGGAGGGGAATAGTTGGTGGTAGGGGCACAGCTGGTGTAAGTGGTAAGGCAGGAGGTAGGGGAGCTACTGGTGGCAGAGGTGCGATAGGTGGAATCGGTAAAATATCATCTTCACAGGATTCTCCGGATGAAGGTAATACTGGAGGAAGGGGAGGAGGGGCAATTGGAGCGACTGGTGCTATTGGAGAAATTGGTGCTTCTGGAGCAAGTGGTGATACTGGAGCAATTGGAGCTACAGGGGTGAGCGGAGTAACAGATGGGAGTGGTGCAACAGGTGGGAGTGGAGCTGCAGGTGGTAGTGGAGCAACAGGTGGCAGGGGAATAGTTGGTGGTAGGGGCACAGCTGGTGTGAGTGGAAGAGCAGGAGGTAGGGGAGCTACTGTTGGCAGAGGTGCGATAGGTGGAATCGGTAAAATATCATCCTCACAGGATTCTCCAGAAGAAGGTAATACTGGTGGAAGGGGAGCAGGTGCAATTGGAGCAACTGGTGCTATTGGAGAAATTTGTGCTTCTGGAGCAAGTGGTGCCACTGGAGCGACTGGAGCTACAGGTGGGAGCGGAGTAACAGGTGGGAGTGGAGCAACAGGTGGGAGTGGAGCTACAGGTGGTAGTGGAGCAACAGGTGGCAGGGGAATAGCTGGTGGTAGGGGCACAGCTGGTGTAAGTGGTAAGGCAGGAGGTAGAGGAGCTACTGGTGGCAGAGGTGCGATAGGTGGAATCGGTAAAATATCATCTTCACAGGATTCTCCCGATGAAGGTAATACTGGAGGAAGGGGAGCAGGGGCAATTGGAGCGACTGATGCTACAGGTGGCAGGGGAATAGTTGGTGGTAGGGGCACAGCTGGTGTAAGTGGTAAGGCAGGAGGTAGAGGAGCTACTGGTGGCAGAGGTGCGATAGGTGGAATCGGTAAAATATCATCTTCACAGCATTCTCCAGATGAAGGTAATACTGGAGGAAGGGGAGCAGGGGCAATTGGAGCGACTGGTGCTATTGGAGAAATTGGTGCTTCTGGAGCAAGTGGTGCCACTGGAGCAACTGGAGCTACAGAGGGGAGCGGAGTAATAGGTGGGAGTGGAGCAACAGGTGGGAGTGGAGCTACAGGTGGTAGTGGAGCAACAGGTGGCTGGGAAATAGTTGGTGGTAGGGGTTCAGCTGGTGTAAGTGGTAAGGCAGGAGGTAGAGGAGCTACTGCTGGCAGAGGTGCGATAGGTGGAATCGGTAAAATATCATCTACACAGGATTCTCCAGATGAAGGTAATACTGGAGGAAGGGGAGCAGGGGCAATTGGAGCGACTGGTGCTATTGGAGAAATTGGTGCTTCTGGAGCAAGTGGTGGGAGTGGAGCTACAGGTGGGAGTGGAGCTACAGGTGGGAGTGGAGCTACAGGTGGGAGTGGAGCGACAGGTGGTAGTGGAGTAACAGGTGGCAGGGGAATAGTTGGTGGTAGGGGCACAGCTGGTGTAAGTGGTAAGGCAGGAGGTAGAGGAGCTACTGGTGGCAGAGGTGCAATAGGTGGAATCGGTAAAATATCATCTTCACAGGATTCTCCAGATGAAGGTAATACTGGAGGAAGGGGAGCAGGGGCAATTGGAGCGACTGGTGCTATTGGAGAAATTGGTGCTTCTGGAGCAAGTGGTGGGAGTGGAGCAACAGGTGGGAGTGGAGCTACAGGTGGGAGTGGAGCTACAGGTGGTAGTGGAGCAACAGGTGGCAGGGGAATAGTTGGTGGTAGGGGCACAGCTGGTGTAAGTGGTAAGGCAGGAGGTAGAGGAGCTACTGGTGGCAGAGGTGCGATAGGTGGAATCGGTAAAATATCATCTTCACAGCATTCTCCAGATGAAGGTAATACTGGAGGAAGGGGAGCAGGGGCAATTGGAGCGACTGGTGCTATTGGAGAAATTGGTGCTTCTGGAGCAAGTGGTGCCACTGGAGCAACTGGAGCTACAGAGGGGAGCGGAGTAATAGGTGGGAGTGGAGCATTAGGTGGGAGTGGAGCTACAGGTGGTAGTGGAGCAACAGGTGGCTGGGAAATAGTTGGTGGTAGGGGTTCAGCTGGTGTAAGTGGTAAGGCAGGAGGTAGAGGAGCTACTGCTGGCAGAGGTGCGATAGGTGGAATCGGTAAAATATCATCTACACAGGATTCTCCAGATGAAGGTAATACTGGAGGAAGGGGAGCAGGGGCAATTGGAGCGACTGGTGCTATTGGAGAAATTGGTGCTTCTGGAGCAAGTGGTGGGAGTGGAGCTACAGGTGGGAGTGGAGCTACAGGTGGGAGTGGAGCTACAGGTGGGAGTGGAGCGACAGGTGGTAGTGGAGTAACAGGTGGCAGGGGAATAGTTGGTGGTAGGGGCACAGCTGGTGTAAGTGGTAAGGCAGGAGGTAGAGGAGCTACTGGTGGCAGAGGTGCAATAGGTGGAATCGGTAAAATATCATCTTCACAGGATTCTCCAGATGAAGGTAATACTGGAGGAAGGGGAGCAGGGGCAATTGGAGCGACTGGTGCTATTGGAGAAATTGGTGCAGCTGGTGTAAGTGGTAAGGCAGGAGGTAGAGGAGCTACTGGTGGCAGAGGTGCGATAGGTGGAATCGGTAAAATATCATCTTCACAGGATTCTCCAGATGATGGTAACACTGGTGGAAGGGGAGCAGGTGCAATTGGAGCGACTGATGTTATTGGAGAAATTGGTGCTTCTGGAACAAGTGGTGATACTGGAGCAACTGGAGCTACAGGGGGGAGTGGAGCAACAGGTGGGAGGGAATCGTTGGTGTAGGGGCACAGCTGGTGTAAGTGGTAAAGCAGGAGGTAGAGGAGCTACTGGTGGCAGAGGTGCGATAGGTGGAATCGGTAAAATATCATCTTCACAGGATTCTCCAGATGAAGGTAATACTGGTGGAAGTGGAGCAGGTGCCACTGGAGCAACTGGATCTACAGGTGGGAGTGGAGCAACTGGTGGCAGGGGAATAGTTGGTGGTAGGGGCACAGCTGGTGTAACAGGAGGTAGGGAAGCTACTGGTGGCAGAGGTGCAATAGGTGGAATCGGTAAAATATCATCTTCACAGGATTCTCCAGATGAAGGTAATACTGGTGGAAGTGGAGCAGGTGCCACTGGAGCAACTGGATCTACAGGTGGGAGTGGAGCAACTGGTGGCAGGGGAATAGTTGGTGGTAGGGGCACAGCTGGTGTAAAAGGAGGTAGGGAAGCTACTGGTGGCAGAGGTGCAATAGGTGGAATCGGTAAAATATCATCTTCACAGGATTCTCCAGATGAAGGTAATACTGGTAGAAGTGGAGCAGGGGCAATTGGAGCGACTGGTGCTATTGGAGAAATTGGTGCTTCTGGAACAAGTGGTGCCACTGGAGAAACTGGTGGTACAGGGGAGAGCGGAGTTACAGATGGGAGTGGTGCAACAGGTGGGAGTGGAGCTGCAGGTGGTAGTGGAGCAACAGGTGGCAGGGGAATAGTTGGTGGTAGGGGCACAGCTGGTGTGAGTGGTAGAGCAGGAGGTAGGGGAGCTACTGGTGGCAGAGGTGCGATAGGTGGAATCGGTAAAATATCATCTTCACAGGATTCTCCAGAAGAAGGTAATACTGGTGGAAGGGGAGCAGGTGCAATTGGAGCAACTGGTGCTATTGGAGAAATTTGTGCTTCTGGAGCAAGTGGTGGCACTGGAGCAACTGGAGCTACAGGTTGGAGTGGTGCAACAGGTGGGAGTGGAGCTGCAGGTGGTAGTGGAGCAACAGGTGGCAGGGGAATAGTTGTGGTAGTGGCACAGCTGGTGTAAGTGATAGAGCAGGAGGTAGAGGAGCTACTGGTGGCAGAGGTGCGATAGGTGGAATCGGTAAAATTTCATCTTCACAGGATTCTCCAGATGATGGTAACACTGGTGGAAGGGGAGCAGGTGCAATTGGAGCGACTGGTGTTATTGGAGAAATTGGTGCTTCTGGAACAAGTGGTGATACTGGAGCAACTGGAGCTACAGGGGGGAGTGGAGCAACAGGTGGGAGGGGAATCGTTGGTGGTAGGGGCACAGCTGGTGTAAGTGGTAAAGCAGGAGGTAGAGGAGCTACTGGTGGCAGAGGTGCGATAGGTGGAATCGGTAAAATATCATCTTCACAGGATTCTCCAGATGAAGGTAATACTGGTGGAAGTGGAGCAGGTGCCACTGGAGCAACTGGATCTACAGGTGGGAGTGGAGCAACTGGTGGCAGGGGAATAGTTGGTGGTAGGGGCACAGCTGGTGTAACAGGAGGTAGGGAAGCTACTGGTGGCAGAGGTGCAAGAGGTGGAATCGGTAAAATATCATCTTCACAGGATTCTCCAGATGAAGGTAATACTGGTGGAAGTGGAGCAGGTGCCACTGGAGCAACTGGATCTACAGGTGGGAGTGGAGCAACTGGTGGCAGGGGAATAGTTGGTGGTAGGGGCACAGCTGGTGTAACAGGAGGTAGGGAAGCTACTGGTGGCAGAGGTGCAATAGGTGGAATCGGTAAAATATCATCTTCACAGGATTCTCCAGATGAAGGTAATACTGGTGGAAGTGGAGCAGGGGCAATTGGAGCGACTGGTGCTATTGGAGAAATTGGTGCTTCTGGAACAAGTGGTGCCACTGGAGAAACTGGTGGTACAGGGGGGAGCGGAGTTACAGATGGGAGTGGTGCAACAGGTGGGAGTGGAGCTGCAGGTGGTAGTGGAGCAACAGGTGGCAGGGGAATAGTTGGTGGTAGGGGCACAGCTGGTGTAAGTGGTAAGGCAGGAGGTAGAGGAGCTACTGGTGGCAGAGGTGCGATAGGTGGAATTGGTAAAATATCATCTTCACAGGATTCTCCAGAAGAAGGTAATACTGGTGGAAGAGGAGCAGGGGCAATGGGAGCGACTGGTGCTATTGGAGAAATTGGTGCTTCTGGAACAAGTGGTGCTACTGGAGCAACTGGAGCTACAGGGGGGAGTGGAGCAACAGGTGGGAGGGGAATCGTTGGTGGTAGGGGCACAGCTGGTGTAAGTGGTAAGGCAGGAGGTAGAGGAGCTACTGGTGGCAGAGGTGCGATAGGTGGAATCGGCAAAATATCATCTTCACAGGATTCTCCAGATGAAGGTAATACTGGAGGAAGGGGAGCAGGGGCAATTGGAGCGACTGGTGCTATAGGAGAAATTGGTGCTTCTGGAGCCACTGGAGCAACTGGAGCTACAGGGGGGAACGGAGTAATAGGTGGGAGTGGAGCAACAGGTGGGAGTGGAGCTACAGGTGGTAGTGGAGCTACAGGTGGTAGTGGAGCTACAGGTGGTAGTGGAGCAACAGGTGGCAGGGGAATAGTTGATGGTAGGGGCACAGCTGGTGTGAGTGGCAGAGCAGGAGGTAGGGGAGCTACTGGTGGCAGAGGTGCGATTGGTGGAATCGGTAAAATATCATCTTCACAGGATTCTCCAGATGAAGGTAATACTGGTGGAAGTGGAGCAGGTGCCACTGGAGCAACTGGATCTACAGGTGGGAGTGGAGCAACTGGTGGCAGGGGAATAGTTGGTGGTAGGGGCACAGCTGGTGTAACAGGAGGTAGGGAAGCTACTGGTGGCAGAGGTGCAATAGGTGGAATCGGTAAAATATCATCTTCACAGGATTCTCCAGATGAAGGTAATACTGGTGGAAGTGGAGCAGGTGCCACTGGAGCAACTGGATCTACAGGTGGGAGTGGAGCAACTGGTGGCAGGGGAATAGTTGGTGGTAGGGGCACAGCTGGTGTAACAGGAGGTAGGGAAGCTACTGGTGGCAGAGGTGCAATAGGTGGAATCGGTAAAATATCATCTTCACAGGATTCTCCAGATGAAGGTAATACTGGTGGAAGTGGAGTAGGTGCCACTGGAGCAACTGGATCTATAGGTGGGAGTGGAGCAACTGGTGGCAGGGGAATAGTTGGTGGTAGGGGCACAGCTGGTGTAACAGGAGGTAGGGAAGCTACTGGTGGCAGAGGTGCAATAGGTGGAATCGGTAAAATATCATCTTCACAGGATTCTCCAGATGAAGGTAATGCTGGTGGAAGTAGAGCAGGTGTCACTGGAGCAACTGGAGCTACAGGTGGGAGTGGAGCAACTGGTGGCAGGGGAATAGTTGGTGGTAGGGGCACAGCTGGTGTAAGTGGTAGAGCAGGAGGTAAGGAAGGAACTGGTGGCAGAGGTGCAATAGGTGGAATTGGTAAAATATCATCTTCACAGGATTCTCCAGAAGAAGGTAATACTGGTGGAAGGGGAGTAGGTGCTATTGGAGAAATTGGTGCTTCTGGAGCAAGTGGTGCTGCTGGAGCAACTGGAGCTATAGGTGGGAGTGGAGAAACAGGTGGGAGTGGAGCTACAGGAGGGAGTGGAGCAACAGTTGGGAGTGGAGTGGCAGGAGGGAGTGGAGCAACAGGGGGGAGTGGAGCTACAGGTTGAAGTGGTAGAGCAGGAGTTAAAGGAGATACTGGTGGCAGAGGTGCAACAGGCGGAATTGGTAAAATATCATCTTCACAGGATTCTCCGGAAGAAGGTAGTACTGGTGGTAGAGGAGCACTCAGTTCTATTGGAGCAACAGGTGCTACTGGAGCTACCGGTTCTATTGCAGCAACAGGTGGAAGAGGAGCAACTGTTGCTATTGGAGCAACTGGTTCTACTGGAGAAACTGGTGCTACTGGAGCAACTGTTGCCGCTGGAGCGACTGGTGCTACTGGAGCAACTGGTGGCAGTTGAGGAGTTGGTTGTAATGGCACAGCTGGTGTGATAGGAACAACATGAGGTAGAGGAGCTTCTGTTGTCAGAGTTGCAACAGGTGGTATAGGCAATATATCATCTTCACATGATTCCCCAGAAGAAGGTAATACTGATGGAAGGGGTTCTATTGTAGTAACTGGTGCTATTGGATTAATGGGTGCTATTGGAGCAATTGGTTCTTTTGAGACAGTTGTTGCCACTGGAGGAAGTGGTGATTCTGGTGCTACTGGAGCTAATGGAGCAACAGGTGCGAGTGGAGTAGCTGCTGGGATAGGAGCAACTTCTAACGGCAATGGAGTAGATGGTAGAGGTGCTATGGGCAAAGTTGGTTTTACTTCTGGAATCGATATTTGTGAAGAGATTGGTTCATTAATTTGAGCTGCTTGTGTCAAATCGGCTAACGGATTTGGGGCTGAAATTGGTAGTTGAGATGTTGTTTGTGGCACTGTCAGAGACAGTGCTGGAGAAATGGCTGGAGGCGTTATGGCAGCTGGTGGTGGTATTAATCCGGTAGGTATTGTTTCTGTAATGATAGGAAAAATAAAGGATAAGTTAATTTTCTAATTGGAAGGAATAATGGAGTATTATGGAATATCGTTAGTGGGTTCGGAGGAATTTATTATAGTGAGTGTAGTGCTGCTGGTGGGGGATTTCCAAATTTTATAGTATGTGTTTATAAATTTCAAAATCAAGTTGCTCACAAAACAAAGTTAAGATGTTGTATAGTTTTATGTGGTCATACTAGTTTACTGTTGTAGTTTGCTTCTGTTTGTGTGTGTTTTTTTTTTAACTGTTGAACACAAATCTTACCTTCATTGGGATTTTCTGAGGCAGCTTTTAGCTTTTGACCAGTTATTGCTGGCATATTTATGTTCACATAGGCTGTCTTAACTTGTCTTACATTTTCGTCTGTACACATATGTACGTTTTTTTTTTTTAAAGATTTTTTATGTTTAGTTTTCGAAACAAATTAAATATGATAAAAAGATGGAAAAGGATTAGGAAATGTTATAAATGCATGGATTTAAAAAAAGCTCGACTTTTTGTCGAAAATAATAAGACAGAATATTTTACCTTGTGGTGGCACTGCAGGAGGCAATACATCGTCTTCAATTGAATCATCACACTCTGAAGATTCATCAATTTCATCGGATAAATCTTCAGATGAATAGAGCGCTGGTATAAGCATATCTCTTGGTGACATATAGTTGCAATTTGATTCTTGAAGGCATTGGCCTCGAAGTGTATCAAAACAAGTTCCTTCGGGGCACTTGAAACGTGTTTGAATGAAAGCGCCATCTATCTTATTGCTGCAAGTGTAGTACAATGAGCAATCTAAGGGAGAACGGTATGTTCCGGGCTTCGAACAAGGTGGAAATTTATCTTCACAACCCGATGGAATGTATGTGCTCTTTTCGGAAATCTATATGCAGGAACGAGTTTTCATGAAAAATAAAAAATCAGTGAGTTGGGGCTATCTGAAACTCACCTGCGTCGGTATGCATTTATTGTGGTAGGAGCACCTTCTGGTCATCGGTGAATATGTCGAAGAACCGGGGCAACAGAAGACCTGCTTTCGGAAATCATGACCATCATAGTCACAGAAATAAAACAGCGAACAGTTTGATGGAACGGGAAAGCGTCCTAAGATAAAAAAAAACATTTGTTGTTTTACACCTCTTAAGTTACAACACTGTTTCAAACAGTTATAAAATCTCAATTAGTACAGGTGCCCATCAAAAAATTTGGATTTACCTTGTTCTGTACACGCGGGAACAATGTCAGCTGGCGGGAATGTCACAAATCTTTGCTTAACACATTTTTTACGCTTGTCATCGAAAATCTGTAAGGAAAATAAGAATACAAAAATTATTGATAAACTTGTTAACAATACAAAACCAAGTTAACTGTATACCTGTAAGCTTGGACATTTTCCAAATATGACAGCATCTTTTTTGCAAACATAATAATATTCCTTCTGTTCTGGGTGAGATTTCGGTCCTATGTAGTTGTTTGCACAACGTTTGTTCTAAAATATGTCGAAATAAGTCAGCGATTACAATTTCATTTCTAAGTATATCAAATTTTTTAAAATGTCTTACATAATCGCAGAGAAGTGGCTTACCACCACCGGGAAAACTTCGAAAAGCACCGCTACGTGCATCATAGAACATTCCAGGGGGCGCGAAGTGTTGCTAGAAATGATAAATGAAATATGAACACGTTTTTCGATATTTTGTCTTTGTCTTATGTGGTTTCAAAGTCAAGGTGGTAATGTAATCGTACCCAAAAAATGCTACAAAAGATAAGCGGAATATAAAACTTTGTACTATCTCTACGATGTGCGATGTACCATTGGTTATTGTTTTCTGCTTTTGTTAATGCGTTGATTTGAGGAAGCGTTCTTCACAGTAATCATCTGTTCATCATCGTTAATAACAATTAGAATAATATATGTATGTAGTAGTAGATTTTTGGAGTTACACATTATAATAAAAACTGTGACTCGTATCACGCAGAAAAAGAAGCGAAGCGCTATAAGATTTCTTAAAGTATTTCTAGAGTGGCGCTAAAAGAAGATTTCTTTATGGTTCGATAATCTTTTTCTGAAATGTCAAAACTGACAATAAGTTACACTTCTCTAATGGAGACTTATTTGAATAGCTTTGTTCAGCGAGAAAAAAGACAGCACAGTACAGCACAGCTTCATGAGAAATGTCAGAACAGTTTGGAACAGTTTAGAACACAAAATGTGTTCTACCTAAAAAGATGGAACAAAAAATCCTGTCATTAACTGTTCAAAAAACTGTTCTAGACAGACTCAATGAACACCAAATCAGAACAGTTCGGAACAGCAAATGTGTCAATGAACACCAAAAAGCTGTACTTTTCTGTTCCAAATTGTTCCAAAGTGTGCAGAACAGTGTCGCTGAAAATAGCTAATATGAAATTACTTTATTTTGTGGGATAAATCTCCAAAATGTTTCAATGAAGTTAGAACTTAATTAAAAATAGAGTGGCGCGTCAGCTCTTGAGAGCCAAGGCCTAAGTAGCTTACTCTCATCAACAATTCTCTAGGTGCGTAGTGAAGAATTGAGGAGACCTACAATTTAACGCCGATTCCGAACGGCAAAGTTTGTCAGTTCTTCGCAAGAGGCAGTGCCCGTGAAAGATGAAACAAAAACTATGGGCACGAGTAGGACTCAAACCCACAACGTTCTGCTTAGCAGCCAACGCAACTTACCACTAAGCTACGGACACTACAAGTTGGAACTTAGATACAAAATAGCTTTTTTGTGATTGACATTAACACGAACCCTATTCATTTCCTTCACTGATAATCCAAATGTCACATGTGTATATTGGTGTAAGTCTGCTTATGTCAAACGTAATGCTTGCTATAGGTTTATCATTGTTAATGTTTATGTTATACTTACATCTCCTATAAGCGATTGTGATACATATCTCGCATCCGTTTCGAAATTTGTGAGCAAAAATACCAAACTCACAACAAGTGTGAGAATGGATATTCTTAGATCCCTCATGGTATTCCTCAAGAATATATTAATTGTTTTGAGTCCCTAATATGTAAAGTATTATTTTTGTTTTTAAACTATTATCACAAACAATTTTTTCTTAATATTTCACTATACACATTCTTTAAGGAACACACTTATTTTTTTTTTTTGATTTTTTAGTTTTTTTTAATCAATTATTGATTTTTTGTTATAGAAAAACCGACGAACCGAAACTACGCGAAATTTCTCTGATTTTTTTCGAGGACCGAAAAGCAGAAGAAGCAATGTACTATCTTCTGCCAGCTCTCATTCGATTATAATGCTTTTCGAAATTGTGTCGGGGGTTAAATTACGAAAACCTATTTGACATTGGGTTCTTAAGATCGTGCTTAATGCGAGATTTCTGTTTTGATTTCGTTTTGTCTAAGTTACCACTACAGAAAAGAAAACAAAAGATTGGTGAAAACCCAAAACCCAAAAGAAGAACCACGCAGACAAGAAAGCTTCGAGTGTTGTTTTTATTTCTTTTAATTTACACACGTTTTTAAAAATGCGAAACAATAGTTTGGTACGATTAGTGATTTTTGCTATAGTAAGCAATTGCACAGCTGTTTGTTGGACTTTTTGATTTGTAACTTGTGTTTTGGTCTATTTTATTAAAACGCATCTGACATTGATAGAACATGACAGAATTCTATGATTTGACTTTGATGTGCGTGATTTAATTTGGTTAGTCTGCATGTACCATTGGTGATTAAACAAATTTGTTTCAGTGATTTTTGATTCTCAAAACATTTATTTCGATTTTTATCAAAAACCTTATATGTGTCTAAGTAATAGATACATATTTCTTTGACAGGTGTCACATTTTGGAATGGAACACAGACTGTGTTCTCTATGCAGGAAAAAAAAAATGCAACATTCTTAGACAAATGATGTTTCAGATTTTAACCACGTTTTTTTTTTGACTAGACAGATGGCGAGACTTCATTTACCGTTTGATAAAAGACAAAAAAGAAGGCACTGTTCTTAATGATAGCGATATCGATAAAGTGTCATTCCGGAGAGTAATGTCAATGCAGTAAGTATCTTAAATATTCTTCTTTTTTGATCCTAAGCTGCAGCCATTTAGGATATGTTATAATCTCTTAAATATTTCGATAGAGGCCCAACAAGGTTAAGAATTGAACTATGATAATTAAAACCATTATTGGTGAGGTTAAGTTTGGTCCTACTCTCACCTCCACGATGGTGACCACTGGGTGTCTAGTACCTTAGCTGGAGATTGGGTGAAAACCCTTATGGAAGGCTTTCGCGATAGCTAACGAGAGAGGGCTCCCAATGAGGCACTTCTCCTTTTTCCAGGCGGCAGCGGAAGAATTCTCAGGATGGAGTCAACAGTGGCGTCTACAGTTCCGGTTAGGTTGAACTATACTCAGTGAACACCTTATACGGACTACTTTGACATATTTGGAGCTCAGGCCGATTAGGAGCTGCGTATCCGGCTCTTTGCCTTTGGAGTTTAAATAAGGTCCTGGCCCTCCCCTTTCCCACCACATAAAGAAAAATTAGTTGCGAAGCAAAAACAAGCCTCGAAAGCCTCACGCTCCCACAGAAGAGAAAGATGACGACTCCATAGACAACTTCTACGAGCTCCTCGACAAGACATACGAGCAATGCCCTAGCTTCGACTTAGGAGATTTTAATTCCAAACAAGGAAGAGTGGTTATCTTTGGTGGAACAGTCGGAAAACCTTCCAAGTCTTCGGAGGGACCACTACCTCGTTGTAGTCAAGTTAGTGCAGCGGATATCTCGACCAAAGTCAAAAACAGGAAGTGCTAGAAGAAAGTATGACGTCGGACGGCTACAGTCGAAAGTGATCACCAGATCCTTTTCATCGAGTGTCAAGTAACCTCAAGTGAGCAGTCCGAAACAGCCAGCATCGAGCAGGTACACTGCAGTCAAGCAAAAAGCGCTGCACAAGCTCAGAGCTATACGAGCAGAAGAGGAGAGAAGCATGAAAAGCGATCGGCCGAGGATGTTGAGAGACTAAAAAGCAGGAATGAGGTTCGGAAGTTTTACCAAGAGGTGAAACGAATGTCTTAAGGTTACCGAGCACGAACTGAAGCCTGTAAAGACCAACAGGGAAAATATCTTAGTAGCAGTCAATGCTGAAGATATGGAAGGACCACTTCTGCAGACTGTACAGTGGCGATGACGAATCGAATTCTGCAGTCTGGCGGAATGAACCATTCAATGAAGACGACGCAAGCCAAGATTTCCGTCTATCCGACCTTGAAGAAGTGAAGATAACAATATCTAAGCTTAAAAACAACAAAGCTTCGGGAGCTGATGGCATCACTGCCGAACTCTTCAAAGCAGCCGGTGATGACTTGGTTGGTGCACCAACTCATCAGCAGATATGATCGCAAGAGAGCATGCCCGATGAATGGAACCTCAGCATTGTTTGCCCGATCCTGATGAAAGGATACCCTTTAAACTGCACCAACTACAGAGGCATCAGCCTCGTAAAAATTCTATAAGATCTTTTCTGCAGTACTATGGCCGCGTGAAGCCGTTTGTCAACAAACTGAGAGGTCCATATCAGTGTGGCTTTAGACAAGGAAAGTCCACCATCGATCAAATGTTCGCATTATGGCAGATCCTGGAAAAAAAATCAAGAACTCCAAATTGACACCTACCATCTTTTTATTGATTCTTAGGCCGCGTATGACAGCATCTATAGAGAAGAAATGTATAAAGCCATGTCCAGTTTTGACATCCCTACAAGACTTATTCGTCTGCGCATGATGACAATGGAGAACTCGCGCTGCACCTCACCGACGCCTTCGATGTCAAAAAAGGCTTTAGACAAGGTGATTTTTTTTATAATTTGCACACACTAAATGGGGCTTTTATACCCTTATTAAGCCAGAGACACAGTGAACGCGTTAAGAAAAGATGAAGGGATTTAAAAGTAAGTGTCGGTGTACATTGGTTTTGAATTCATCAACATTGCAATGACTGGGAAAGACAGAGTCAAAACTAGAGGCACTATCTTCCAGAAGTTTGTGGGAGAACGCAGCGTGCTGCCAACAGTGCTTTTGCGAGTCTACAGACAGAGGCTGAAAAAATGGGTTAAGCGGTCAATGAGGGCATAACAGAATATATGCTGTCATTGCGAAAGGACACCCAACATCGACGTCTTGTACAAAACGTCACGATAGACGCATATAACTTCGAGGTATTTAGGGACTTTGTATACCTTGGCTTTTCTATCAATACGGACAAAGACATCAGCGCCGAGATCAGACGAAGAATAACTCTTGCTAATCGCTGTTTCTTCGGTCTAAGAAAGCAATTGAGTAGTAAAGCCCTCTCCCGAGGGCGCTCTATAAGACCCTCATCATCCCCGTCCTGCTATATGGTGCAGAAGCATGGACTTTGTCAAAAACGGATGAGAGCGTATGATCGATGGTCCTGTCTGCATAAACGGTGAATTGATATGAAAATATACATACATATTAAAATAACAAAAAGCAACATCGTCGAGAACCTCATTAAGTAACAAATGTTTAATTGAAACATGTGCTTGAGTCTTTCCGCATTTTGCGCTGATCCAAAAAGTGTCTTATTCTTGTCTTGCGTCGAGCATAACAATTCATACAGTCCTCAATGAAATTTTTCAACGATTTTACCTGCGAGTCATATTACATGCCGCTGAAAGAATCACATGTAATTTAATACATCTTTCCCATAACATTGCACGTTGAAATTTTGTGCAAGCCCAGCTAAAAGTAAATATTGCAATCACGGCATATTACGAGTTTGATGAATGTAAAAACAAAAAAAAAAAAAAACTTCGTTCGGAATGCAATGGTTATTAAAAAAATCACAAATTAAACATGTTTTTAAAATAAAACATTTGTTTTTTTTAACTTATTTATAACACACACTCGTTTTGAATGTGATTCGTGTTAAAAGAATTTTAATTAACAAATACATAACGAAAGATGATTCTCTAACAGAAAGGCTGTAGATATTTCTTGACTTTGGAGGATTCATTAATAGTTAATAAAAGCATCCTATAGCCGACAGATAATTACAATATATTGAGTCTTTGTTGATGTAAAATTGCCAATTGTCATCAATATGGAATGTCCATTTTTTTCGTTGAAACGTGCTCACTTGAGTGTGTAATATTTACAGTTCATTTTTGAGAATATGTTTTGTGTTCTGAAAGGTTCAATGATCCAAGATTTGCAGTACATTGCAGTTATTGTATTAAATTGCAATTGCATTAAAAATATTTTATATCGAAATAGTGTTGGTAACGTAAGTTACTCCGAATAAGTTGCCCATATAATTACGCGTAAAAAATTAATCTGCGAAAACATAAACAGTTGCAACTTTGGTACCCTTCTCTCAAAGTATTAACACATACGATGTATTTTGTGGTTATACTTATGGATTCATGAAAATAAGGGCTTGAAAATATTTTATCAGCAATTGGAATGACTATCAGTCACTGAAAACCAAAACTATCTGCGAGGTTTAATATTTTCTGATGCAAATATCTCTACAACCAGAGCTCGTTATTGAGTTTGGTTTTCCGGGGTCGGCTCAGGATATTGAAAACTATGAAATAAGTAGAATTTGGCGAAACCGATTTTCAAAAAAAAAGAATTCTTACAAAACCCGTCGAATAAAATACATCAATAGAAAAGTTTGTTCGATTTCTATTAACCAAAATATTTAGGTTACAAGTTTCTTGAGGGCCTGGTAGCCGAGATATGGGCAGCTCTTTCCGCTAAACTGTCAAAAACAATTTTGATAGAAAAGTTAAATGGCCAAGTCAAAGAATCATACAAACCACAACCAAAACCGCAAGGCTTATCGCAACGGAATCAAGCGGCCAGTTCGCAACCGCCATGAATCAACCTTGGGTATGGATCAAAAATTCTTGAACAACCAAAAGTTCTGTCAAAAAGGCAACCTCTCGGGTGTGACGGCCAAAAACGCTACGAAGAGCGTTTGGCTAGTCGTGCCCGCAAACCAAAACCAGTTACCCTATAAGCTATTGTGTTAATGAATAATCAAAAAATAATTTCTTTCAAAAATTTCCAGCGCTTTATCTTCGTGATTTTAAATATGTTTCCTCATCATTTACTACAGGCATTCGCGTCTTACAAGCATTTCTGTCCTGAGGATCGCTATAGCAGCATTATTAAACATTATATAAAACATAGCAGTGTCCATAGCTTAGTGGTAAGGTGCGTTGGCTGCTAAGGAGAACGTCGTGGGTTCAAATCCTACTCGGGCCCAAAGTTTTTATTTCATCTTCCACGGACACTGCTTCTTCCGAAGAACTGACAAGACTTCCAAGAGTATCATCTGTCATGAAAAAGTGCTTCTCAACTTTGCCGTTCGGAATCGGCGTTAAATTGTAGGTCCCCTCAATTCTTCACACGCACCTATATAGAGAATTGTTGATGAGAGTAAGCCACTTAGGCCTTGGTTCTTCAAGAGCTGCCGCGGCACTCCATTTATATAAAACATATATATACCGTCTTAAATGTATCTACAATGTGCTTTTGAACGCTGATGAGCAGTGTTATTCAATTTCTTATTGCCAATTCTGTACAAAATCTCCAATCTGGTGGTTTCAGAGCATTTTGTTGGAATAAATCCAAGAGATCCTCCAAAACCATTTCTAAGACCGGATTGATGCTTTGTTGTCAGAACTTAAGCTTACTTACTTACTTATGGTGGCGCTACAGTCCAGGTTGCACCAGGGTCTAACCCAACAAACTTCTCCAGCCATCTCAGTTTCGCACGCCAAGTTGGTTCAGGTCCTCTACCATCTGTGTGCTCCACCTGAGTCGCGATCTACCTCTTCTGCGACGTCTTTCCGAGTCGGATTCGAAGACTCTACGAGCCGGAGAATTATTTTCCATTCGCTCAACAACGACCCAACTATCTAAGTCGTTGGACCTTAACTTTTCTGGTTAAGTTACCACCGGAAAAAGAGGCCTTAGAAAAAAATCTCGACGTCTTCTTGAATCATTTGGTTTCCTTCATCAGATTCGAGTTTCCAAATTAATCATTTCGAAATCTAACCCAAACATCTCTCCTGAACGCACTTTTTCCAAGATTCCACTGATTTTGTTCATTAAAAAATTGAAAAATTATATCGGGTTTTCTAACAAGCACTATTTGACAGTTTTGTGATTAATTTATGAACGCTCCTTTCACCCAATAATGAAACTGTCATTTAACATTTTTATAATCGAAAAGTACACGAATGAGAAACTTCAGCAAATTATAAACATTTTCAACTGAAATTCGGAGTCGGTGTGCGCAACTTTAAAAGCGTTAACTCTAATTTTTGTCCGTTATTCTCGACCTAGTAGACAGGCAATAGCAAAATAAGTGCATACGTTTTAAAGTGAGGCCAAACCTGACCCTAAACAGATGAAAAATTGAATAGTACAATATTTGAAAGGTCAACAATATGATAGTCAAATGTCACTTTACAAGATTCAACTCCAGGTTTTGAGGTTAATCTCTATACATATAAAAATGTGATGTGATGTGTGTTTGTTTGTATGTCTCTTATTGACTCCAAAATGGCCCAGCAGATATTTGTGAAACGTTCATGGTTGATACTGTTGTATTCAGTGATGATTTTTGTGAAAAAATAAATTGGAAAAACCTCATGGAAGAGTGGGAAAACTGAAGAAAACGAGCAAAGGTCGGAAATTAGATTTTTTTGTTTTGATTTTTTTGGTTCAAAATGGGTTTTCGAATGGAAAAATAGAAAGTCCTTGATGAAAAACTCGGAAAACTCATTGGTTTTCAAATGGAAAATTGCATGAAATTGTGGATGCATTGAATTACAAATTGAAAACTGGAAAATTCCAAAATGGTTTTCCAATGACTCGAATGGACTTTCGAAAGAACCTCGGAAATTTTGTTGGTTTTCAAAGGGAACTGGAAAATTTGTCATGGAGAACTGGAAACCAAATGCAAACCAAAATTGACTAAACAAAAATCTCAAAATCACTCTTTCAAATGAAATTCATTAGTTTTGAAATGGTAAAATGGAAAACTCCTGAAGAGCAACTCCAAGTAAAATTTTGAATGGACTTTAAACAGTGGGTAGTGTCCGTAGCTTAGTGGTTAGGTGCGTTAGTTCCTAAGCAGAACGTCGTGGGTTCGAATCCTACACGTGCCCATAAAGTTTTTATTTCATCTTTCACGGGCACTGCCTCTTGCGAAGAACTGACAAAACTTCCAAGAGTATCATTCTGTCATGAAAAAGTGCTTCTCAACTTTGCCTTTCGGAATTGGCGTTAAATTGCAGGTCCCCTCAATTCTTCACACGCACCTAGAGAATTGTTGATGAGAGTAAGCCACTTAGGCCTTGGTTCTTCAAGAGCTGTCGCGCCACTCAATTTTATTTAAACTCGAACTCGCGGCACTAGGACTGCTTACAAACCCAAATTCGGTCGTGCTGTCAAGTGCAGAGATATGTTTACTAGTCTAACAACAAAAATATGAATCTGATTACCACACTCTGTAGAGTCGTAACGGGGTAGCAAATATAGGTAGACGTACTGGGTAGCATAAGCGGGTAGCGTTTAAATGGTAGTGGGTAGCATGGTACAGGGGTATCGATAATCGATTGAGGCAGAACGAAGTCTGCAGGGTAAGCTAGTTTAATAAATAAAAAGCAAAGTTCAAGACAGCATAATAAAGTCTTTATTTAAATATTATTTTTATTTTATAGAACCTTAAATCTTAATTGTATCCTAAAGTATTTATAAATGCCAAGTATAAGAAATATTAAGCCATATAACTTGTTTACTTTTTTTTTTGTGCAATAATACTTAATTGTTAATTCAGAAGAACGCGACTATTGATTGTTTGTTTTTCTGTTCAATACTGATTGACACACATTATGAAAATCAATCACAGGTGAAAAACGTATGAGCTTTTCAATTTATTTTCTGTATTTACTTAAAAAGAATTGAAAATGTAAATGCATATAAAAGTAGTAAAATAATTTGGTTTTTGTATAGATATCATAGAGTTTGTATCTTTTTTTTTTGGTTTTGGTTGCTCACAGAATTATTTTCTGCATTTTTCAGACATTTTGGTTTTCATTTTCTTCAGAAAGACTTCGAAGCGATCTGAAAAGAATAGTTAAAGTTCATTATTAATGAACACGAAGAAATACAAATAAAAATAAGATTTAAGAAATATAGAGTTTTTTTTCACGAATTTCAAGGGCGCCATCTTTCTTTTAATGGCTTAGCTATTATTCAAATTTTAATTGAACAAATATTTAACTGAGCTGAGTGACCGTCATTTAAATTAAATAATAAAAAAAAATCAGGTTTTTCAACATCAGTAAAATAGTAAGTATACGCCACAGTAAACACTCCTCAATATTTCATACCTTGATCTTTCGAAGAGCGATGGATCTGTATAGATTGGTTCACTAGGGTCATCAAATTGATTACTAGTACCTGTATTTCGTATCGGATTCATAACTGGTATCTGACACATTCTAGCCAAGTTTCTAAAACAAAAATGAATGTGAGGTTAAATGTTTCCACTGATGACGGAAGATATTACCCAGTGGCAAAAGTTTTCTGCAATCCACCACCGAACATTGACAAATTCGGTCTAAACTGGTTTGATCTACCTGCCGTTGATCCAGTGTTAATTTGACCAATTTCACTAAACCTTTCGTGAGTTCTCAATGATGACGGATTGAATGATGTTGTTGGTGAATTTCGATCTGCTATGCGATTCTTAGACATTGTCTTCCAATATCGCCTGAAATGAGTTGAATCATAGTTTAAAACTGTGGTGAGATAGTAAGGTTTTACCTATACGCCAATCCGGAAACAAGACTTATGCTCATTAAAAGAATCATGAGCAATATGACAGCTGTAAGAAGACCATGATATTCTGAGGGTGACAAACACACTGTCTCAACTGGCGCTACTAGCTTTCGAGGATAAGAATCCTTTTCGATCTCTTCTCGAGTTTCAAAGACCTTTAAAATAAAAAAAATCATTATAGTTTTACTCGGATAGAATTGAACACAAAACTCACCTCGATCATTTCCCTGACTTGCTCTGGTTCCTCAACTTCAATTGTTTCACTCTTTGCGTCATCAACTTCGGTTATTGCTGATAAGAGAAAAATTATTTTCATCAAACAAACCCTATCAAAGCAAAATACCAACTCACTCCTATTGAACTCCCCACTATTCAAGACAGTTGAATTTCGCTCCTCGCTGTTGTTTTCAATAGTGTCAATTTCGGTATCATTCAGAGATCTCCTTCGACGTCCAAATGAGGGTTCTTGACGTCCCGATGGTCCCGGACAGTAAGCAGGTTGACAGCCCTCACGGCAAGATCGAACAGTTGCTTCGAATACTAGGAAATTTGATTCAGGAATCTTGAAAGCGTTGAACCTGGCTTCCAAAGTATCACCATCTCGCAGCTTATCAAGCTCAGGGAACACATATGGATCAACCGGACATCTAAATAGAAACGATTAAAATATCACCCTATACCTAAAAGCATGAAAACAGTACCCAAATCGATCAATAAGTTGAATGCTCCTTCCAGAATACGGATCCCGAGCCACAACATTTGTCGCAAAGATATCAGTGACATGATTATAACCGTCTTGAGCCTCAAGACGGAAGGTAAGTGGATCTCCAACAGCTATTGTTGTTGTCGGTCTTCCTTGGTAGAGAATCATTAGACGAACCTTTGAGCTAAGAGTATTTTCCGCGGGAAGGTACTCTATGGGAATCGGACTTCCAGACCTATCAGGATCGGGAAGACTTGATTTTTTCAAAAACAAAGGTATTGACTATTTAGGGAGGTTCTTTGAAAATGATTTAGGTCTTCTTATTTCTCGAGATTTAAAAACCATTTTTAAAGAAACTCACCATGTGGAAGCTTTTGATTAGTGTAATAGTTCTACTCAAGTTATTATTCTGTGAACGTCTTAAATAGGCTACAATCTTAAGCACATCAAATTCAAACTAAAGTGCTCTAACTAGCTTACAAGTTTATGACTATCTGACATTTTGAACTTCTGAGTGGTTGTATTGCTCGTCTTTTCAAATTATAAACTGTCATTTTGACCACAAGACATTTTCCAGCTGAGATAATTGATAGATGACAGTTCTTTTTCGAAATTAATTCTCTCGTGTCACTTAATAGTAGACTAAAATCTAAGCTGCCTCTTAACTTGAAATGAACCGTTTATTATTAAATGAATCATCTAAAAGTATGCAATGCAATTTTTATCCAGTCCCAAAGTATCATAGTCTGTAAAAGTAGCACATACTTTTAGGTTCAACGTCATCTCATAACTTGACATACAATATTCAAGTAGAATTATGATTAGTTCTTTATTTTTAGAATGTGATCTTATCAAATACATAGGCATTACTTTCATTTTCCTACTGACGATGAATATAAAAGGAACTGTCACACGAATCTGATACTCTCTCTAGTAAAAAAATGTGTCAATTTGACAAATGTAAAAATCAGATGGCCGACATTGACAAATGGATTTTCCTTGAAGCAATAGAAGCAATTAAGGGTGCTTTTACACTTATTAAAAAATGCTTTATATAATTTTGCACCATTCATTTGGTCAAATTAAGAATTCAAAGCAAGTTTCATAGCGATTTATCACATCAGACTTTTCCCGTTCGTGATTAATTGCTGTACCCGCCACGCGACTAATCAGATGCTCTACTTTATCACCTTCACACTCTCCAACTTACAATTAACATATTCAAGCGTGCAAACTGCAATCTACTCTACCATAAGATGCGATTTATCATCACCTAACATCGCTTAAATTCAATCTAAGTGTACGCCATCTACCGCCACCACTTGAAAACTCAAAGTCTTACCCGGCTCCAATGTATCCTGATGTGACAACAGCCTCGCCAGGACCTCGGAACACACAGGTCAAATTGTAGCGTTTATCTCTGCTGGTCTGAACATTGTCCGAGAATTGCACTACCACGATATTCGTGAGTGTGTCTCCATACTGCCCATCGACAACCAGACGTAACAACATAAAAGAACAAAATTAGCGCAACATTACGATGCGATTAGTTTCGGACGCGGCATTAGTTATTTACATGTACGAAATGAACGAACAGATTTTATCTCTTACCCGCTGTGTACCGCAATCCGGATAACCTTGTGGACCACTAATACGCAGCACGTTCACTGTGCCACCATTGCCACGGAAGAAGCATCTACACACATTCAAACAAAGAAGAAAATAATGATAAATTGAATCTAAATTTGGCATATCTGCAATGAGTAATGTGAGTCGTCGGCGATGACAAACCTGTCGTAGAATCCGTAGGTGTAGATGCGGCCAATGAAACCCTCGGGTGTTCGTATTGTGAACTCCATTCCCTCTTCATTGCACGTCTGGGAAACTGAAAATGTACATAACCGAACAGAAATGCAAATAATGGATCATAGTTAATCCTCGAATAGCCATCAATTTACCGTCTAAGCATTCACCATCGCTGCGACCGGCACTGCGCTCGTAAAAGTCATAATTTGCCGGATCGAATGTGTTCGGATCATGGACGTCCAATTCGCGAGAATCGCGATCGCTGAGCTCACAGTTTGGTAGATCTCGCTCGTCGTAGGTGGATGCAGCGGTATCTCTGTGTCAAAGATATAGATGCGATGTGACTATGCAAACAAACCAAACAAACATGAACACAAAAGTAGATGTTACCTGTAGTTGAAACTCCTACAGATGAAGTCTCGCGAATCAATGCACTCACGTTCGCATTGGATTAGCGAAGGCACGATCAAGGCTCGCCGAACAAAGTGTCGTCGCATCTTGTGCCGAGCTGCCACTTGTTTGAAATTATCGTTCTCGTCACATCTCGTACTCGGTGGTCTAGCTGATCCACCGCCGCCAGCAGAGGGTCCACTGCCGTATGGCGGAGGACCACCGCCCGGCCCGCTTGGTCCCCCGAGAGCTTCTGGAGGTATTTGATTGATCGAGCTGCCACCGTATGGTGGTCGACTATAGGGACTCTCATATGGTGGATATGAACTGCCACCACCTCCTCCACCACCGGGTCCACTACCAAGACTGCCTGGTCTTCTGTATCCTCCATCGAATTCACGATCGTATGGTGAAATGTATGGGGGTGGTGGACGATCACCGTAGCGGTCGTCATATTCTAGGTCATAGTAGGACGGTGGTGGGATGCGGTCATATCCTGAATTAGATGAGAAATTGTGACACATGGCATTACTTATGGAAAATATGTGTGTTTTAGTTTTGAGTTCAGAATCGTATCATAAATTAATGAGCCATGAAGAAAATGCGAGCTTCGGCAAGACTTGCAGTTCAACACATTCTATAATTTTTTTTTTAGAATTGATGTAAGTGCAATCGTACCACAATTAACAAATGGTAAACCTGAATTCACCTGAATGCTTTCATTGAATGCAGCTCACCGTTAAAATTTTGACAGCTAACTGCCTCTATTGATAGAATGACGAGTGACGTGTTCTATTTAAACAAACAATTATTGCTTATTACGTTACGTCATGCATATGTAGATATTTCTGATTACAAATTGATTGTTTAACGTCATATTTTAATTTTGTTTTATTCAGGCACTCAAATTGAGAGTGATTTCATTCAGAGAAACTATGAATACGAGTCTCGTTTTAGCAAGACAAACAAAAGATGGTTTTAACAACTGTCGATTTGCAAATTCACAATTTTAATACGTTCAATGTTAACAATGTTAAAAAAAATAAATGTCATGTAAGTTTTAGTGCTTTCACTTCCCGTGACACTCACCTGTTGGAGGCCTTCTTCCGCCATTTCCGTATTTGTAAATATCAATCGGGAACCGATCGGTTCCTATAGGAAAGCGATTTGGTGAAGTTGGATATTTGCCGGTTGTTGGCGGTGGTGTAAGTGGGTATCGTTTGCTTGATTCTGGTTCCGGTCGCCGAGCATTCAAAATGATCTCATCCGGGGGATATCTACCGCTACCTGGGCCATAACGCGATGGTGGTTGCCCTCTAGAGGCATCTGGTGGGTATCTGGAATCAAATGATGATGGCCGATACCGTCGATCAGGAAATATAGCTTCCGGAGAATCTCTTCCCGGATAACCAGGATCTCTTGGTGGATAACGACTTGAGGGGTATCTTGGTGCGTAGCTGTCATCTGGATAGCGAGATCCCCCCGGATAGGGTCGATTATAGATTGGACCATCCCCTGGTGGATATGGCCTTGTATGGGGTATATCTCTATCGGGCAAATTATTATCAGTTACCGATGGATATCGATCAATTGGTCTGAGGGGAGGATAACGATCGCGATCCCTTGGTGGATAACGTCCACCTCCTTCTAACGGATATCGTTCACGATCTCCAAATGGTGCAGTTGGATATCTTTCTCTTTCTCGATCTATTAGATATGGGTAGCGATCGGCATATTGATCTCTGTTTGGATACCGATCTGGATAACGTTCACCTCCTGGGAAACGATCTTTGCCTGGATAACGATCATCATCTATTGGTGGGTAACGTCCACGATCGGGATACATATGATCCCTATCACCACCGCTTGGATATCTGTCGCGATCATTGTATGGATCTTCTCCCGGATAACGATCTCCCATTGGTGAAGGATAACGATCCACACCACCACCAGTGGGTGGATAACGATCTGGATAGCGATCTCCACCACCAGTTGGAGGATATCGATCACCTGGACCTGTTGTAGGATATCGATCCACAGTACTTGGAGGGAATCGATCTCCTGCACCCGGTGGGTAGCGATCGCCGGGGGAAGAAGGAAATCGATCACCATTTGGATAGCGATCACCTGTCGGATAACGGTCTAAAATATGGTTAATGGTTAGAAAGTGCCCAAGCACATATTGCAACAAAAGTTGAAGATTATATCTCATGATTAGGAACATGTTAATATATAAATTGAGATTGAGTAAAATTTCTTACCGTAATCATTATCTGGATACCGATCATAAGGCTTTCCAATATCCCCAGCATGTGGATATTTGCCAGAACTGCCACCACCCGTCCCTCCAGTGCCAAAACGATCATCTCCATTCTTATCCCTATCTGATGGTGGTCTCCAGCTATTATGACCACTTCCACCATCTGGCCGTCCATGACCACCGATACGATCGTCATCAGAACCACTATTGCTGCTTCCACCTGTACCAGTGCTGCCACTCCCCACAACGTTAACTATAACGATGATCTAAATAAAGTTAAACGGAGCACTCTCCAATATAATTACAGCTTACGCATCAAATTCTCATAGTAATCATAGTCAGCATCGTAGATGATACGCATGCCGTCCTTTTGATTATAGCGACTTAATCGACACGTCCTGAAGCGATCACTATACACAGCCGATCTTAACAATGAAAGAGAGAAAGGGAAGAAACGTTTTAAGTGCTATTTCGCTGATAAACGGTAGCAGATGGCGCAAACCATTGTTCTTACCTGCATTGAAAGCTCGTCTGTCGCAAGCATTCATCAAGACACTCGCTCAACGATCGCCCAGTGATCTCCGAATGGAACTCCCCACCAAGACGAGAATTCCTATACCGCTGGAATGCAGTGTCCGGTCGTCGGCCGCTTGAGAAAAGGTGTGAAGTCACTGAGTTATCCGATGGATAATCAGTTGCTCGCTCTGTTTGATTTTTATTTACAAAAAAGTAAAAAAAAAGACAACGTTAAGATTAAGTGACTCGATCGTCATGCGATCAGATCAATTTCAACTCACGATTATCTAGACACACCAGATCGTAGAAGTGATGTGTTGGACTCGAACTGATGCTGATATCATCTTTCTGGGATATTGAATCCTCCTCGGAGAGTATACATTGTTTTGTTTGATCATCGAACTCCACCGATCGACAGAAATATCTTTGGGGATTAGATGGACAAAAAAAAAACGATGATAAAAGGCTCTAATGGGGCCATAAGATGTGTATAAGGTATAATTTACTTTTCAGCTCTAAGGCACATTGTTTGACATTCCTCGAGAGTCATGTTATTGAATATATCCACCTCGAAGGGACCACCAAGTCGTTTATTTTCCTCTTTGACGAATACTGCTAGACCGTCGCAGCGGCGTTCGGCTTTTCAAAAGAGAACAAAAAAGAGAAACCTTCAGCTGTTGCAACTTTTAACGGATTTCCACTTACCATTCAAGCATGTGTTCTCCAAGTAATCGGAATTCGGATCGTCCTCGAGTAGTTCAGGATGAGTTCGTCTTGTGAATCTGCAAGGAAATTTGTGAAATGAATTGTATTGAAAATGTGAGCCATTAGTTGGATTAGCTAAACAAATTAACCTGCTGAGTGTACATGTTCGCATCGTTGAATCAAAGTTAGCCGATCGACAGACGAACGAGAATTCATTCAAACATTTGTCCTCACAATCGGATCGGTTTGCAGCTGTTATCTGGAAGTATGAAGATTATAGACAGAATTAGAGAACAATTTAACAGACGAACCTCTTTTATGTCGGAAAGTGGAAGTTTGAGCTTTTTTCTAGGATGTCTTTCGAAGACATATCTTCGGCTGGGGCATTCCCGTTCCGGTCTGCTTGCTGCAATCAAAGAGATTATTCAACTTTCGAGGGAATGAACTTTTGTGGACTCACATGTTAAGCATATTTCATTAAAATGGACACTATTCGGCACTAACATTAGACTTCCAATGCCCTCCGGACCAGCTTGCTCACTGGTGAGGTAGCATATTGATTCTTCATATTCAGCGTTGCCACCAAACGACGCTATCCTACTGCCCGGCTGGAAATCGAAACTCGTGCACGTTCGTACGAGATTATTTGTTCCGGTTCGATCCCGCAAACAGAGATCTTGACATTTTTCAAGCACTCTGAATGGTGGAGCTGTATCCCTCACCTTTAATCATAAACAAGTTAAGATGATTAAGTGTTAACGTGTCTTCGAATATGATCTTACCACATCATCGTCATAACCTTGAAGCTGTTGATTTGGCAGCCTTTCGTAAAGGACGCGACCAAGGCCATTCTTACACGTCGTCTGAGCTAAAATGTGAGATTGGGTCGTTCAAAATTACTGACAACAGCCTTGATAAATGTTTCAGCTTACCCCATATGCTAGTTAAGTTAATAACAATGAAGAATATATATGCAAGTCTGAAGAGTTTTCTATTTTTATACATTTTGTGCGATTTGTAAAATTTATTAAACTTGAAGGACTGCAGATAGCAGCGGGATCTTATGGTTAAACACACTTTGATAAATGAGTATGCAGTGTCATCCCTAATTATTTTACAATCTGGAAAAAAAATAAAATCTTAATTTATTTTTCAATGAAAAGAGTTGTCTGTGCGTTATGTTATGGGGTTGAACATTCAGATCCTTGGGGTCTGCACTATTTAATTCTGATAATTTTTTTGAAATAAAAAAAAATAATTTAAAGCAATTTTTTTAATTTCAATGATATTGCGACCCAATAAATTAATTTGCCTACAATTAATTTTATTAAACATAATTTTTGTGACTTAAAGAAAACAATAATTATATTTTCATTCGAAATATTCCGCACCACAAAGCAATGAGGTCAATTTCATTATTTGCCTTTTTCCTATTAATCAGATCATGGCCTCATAGATTTTCACTCTGACTAGCAATAAGCATTTTTTTTGTTAGGTTAGGTCTCCATTTTGGAGCACTTGAATTTATTAAAGTGATGTTAATATTTAATTTGAAATTTAGTTTTCAGCCAAATGCCAATGACTTCCGAAATTTTGAAGCGAATCAAAATGACCTGTCATTTAACTCTTAAAAAAAAAAGTTGAACCTCATTTAGGATTCAGTGTTTACAGAAAAAATAGTGAAATGTACAAAAACCGGAACGTACTTCCGCAATACTGAATCTAAATCTGATAATGTTCGTCACGCGTAATGGACATGTCGTCGAACACACCTTCTGGAGGGGTCTGCCTCTGCAAAGCTTTGGATGTTTAGGGAAGCCACCTTGTCGAATATTTTTCTATTTTCTTGTTTATGGTGTTTGAGAGTATATTGAGGTCAATTTGTTCTTCTAACAAAAATTTACAAGTGACTGTTGAGTAAAATTAAATTTAGCAATTAGATTTAGAAGTGGAAGTAATTCAATAATTGCACACTGAACACACTCTGACACATTCAATCTGTGCAAAAAAAAAAAAATATGTACTCATTGCTCGAACAAAATTGCTGAAGTGGAACATTTAGCGATCATGCTAAAGTGGATGGGCATCGTTTTATGGGGTTTCCTATTTGTATTTCCACTTTAAACCAACAAATTTGTTACATGAATTGCGCACTTCCAGCATTCCTTAACTTTAAATTAGTTTTGGATGTTGATGTGGTCTCATCGACTATTAAGAGCACACATTTAATTTGTTTCCATTTATGGAAATGTTTTATGTCCAATATTGGGTGATGAAACAAGGTAGTTGGTCATAAAAATTTCTATGAATATTAAGTGGTCAGGTCATGCTGCTGGAATTCTTATGAAATCATTAAAATTTAAGTTGCTCCGCTTTAGGCGAAAGGATAATTCGACGTTCCTTTTAAATTTGTATGCATCAATGGAAATGCTAACTTATTTTTTTGTTATATAACAAAAAGTGTGATGTTTTAAATAATGTATAACTTGTGTTTGCTCTAGAGCAAGCTAAGACTCTTGGCATAATTGTAGGCTTCCTTGCAAATTCATTCTGAGAAAAGTAAGAAGGTTGAATAACGTTTCAAGAAATTGTGCATATTAAATCTTGACCATTTTTACAAACTATTAATAATGAATGGGGCTGAGCTGAAATGCAAATTTCTAACGATATTTGCGGGGAGATATGAAAAAACTCTCTATGTTCTTTAATAATTTATACAACCATTATTTTACATATACTGTGTGTGTGTATATTTTCTGGTTTGAAAGCATTTAGTTTTTATCATTTAAAGTAGGAACCTATACGTAATGTTTCTAAACAAGCATTTAACTATACAAACAAAAGTCGGACGAGCAGATCATTTAGATTGAAAACAAACTAAATGTAACAAAACGTTATATTTCTGTTTTGTTGCCTTCGGTGTGTTTTGCTCTTATACAAACCCATGTATTTACTGCAACCTACGAGGGAACAAAACGATTTGTCGTGTCGGTTTCGATGTGCGTTGCTTCACAAGAGCAACGGACTTGTGTCCTGGAAAAATAAACAAAACGTTTTGTAGAATTTGATGTGTTTCCAGCCTTATCAATCAATCAACATTCCGAAAATTTGCTCCTATCTAACATCTTCAAAGAATCAGACAATCTGTCAACATCATTAGATTATTATTTAAATCATTCGAATGATTTCTCAAACCTTCTACTACTGCTACAACTGCTTCTCTCCAAATTTCAAATCTCAATTGAAAAAAAAAGAATCGAATGACGATTAGTAAGATTCATATGGAGATACGAACTGCGTCTGCGAATTGAGAATGGTTGTTGTATTTGCTATTTCGTCCATTCGTAGCTTTGTGGAAAGCGTTTCGTATTTGTGGATTGCGAGTTCTCATATGAAAATTCGTAGTTCACAGTTTTTGGTCGCACAGAAAATATAAAAATGTGTTTTTTTTGTGTAGTTTTAACTAGTTTTAGGCAGTATTCTATATACAAATCTGTTAATATGGTAATTTAATTCACTTTATTAACCGATTTAAAAAAAAAAAAGAAAAGGTTGATATTTGCTTAAGAAATAGCTTTAAAATAATTATTCGCAGACGCAGGTCGCAGCTCATATGATCGGACCTCTAGTATTCGAATCACGGTTATTATAATTCGAATGCAAATAATCGATTATTATTATTCGAATGAAAAATCGTTCGAATGAATAATCGATTATTAGTATTCGAATGCAAAAAAATCGAATGATGATTATTTTAAATTTTAATTCGAATGACGATTTTATTTCAGGAGGAATATGCAAATCTTTGGAATGGAATTTCGTTTATGGTTTTTGGTTACGTTTTTTAAAGGCGAACAAAAATGTGTGGGTATTTGAAATTATATTTTTATTCATTTTTTGTTGTTTAATAGCATATTATGCACTCTAAATGTTAAATTTTCTATTATTTTCATTCGATTTCGTTATTCGAAGGATCATTCGATAATTCAAATCAGTCGAATATTATTTTCTAGGTTATCGAAATCATTCGATTATGCCTATCACTAATTTCTAGTCCTTGTCCTTTCGAAGTTATTTCTTGAATTTCTTTAGATATGCAGGGTCGGTTTAGTAATTTTTAAATGTAAAGCAGTTTCGAACACCGGTATGTGTTTTTTTCTGAGCATATCATTTTAAATCAAATAAAGTACTCTCACATGTTATTCAAGTCAAAGTTTGCTTTCAGTGTTGTCAATCATAAATGTCTTCACTTCTTAGAACGATTTCTTTGTAAAAATAATAAAATTTTAGGCTTTTACTGCTTAATTAAATTAATATAGTTGCCTTAATAATAATAATAGTAGCTTATTATTATTAAGGCAACTATATTAATTTAATCATACACAAAATGTCTAACGTAAATCACTGTTAGACCAACATTATTTTTGAGAGCAGCTTGTCGATGCATAAGGTAATCGGCGAACTTTTTCAAATAAAAAAAAGTACTCCTGTATTCCAAAACATAAATTAAAACATGTAACTAAAATTCATAAATAAAAAAATTAAATTTAAACATATAAATAATTTAATATATATATATACCTCAAAAACAAGTTTTATCTGAAAAAAACACTGATGCCATGAAGTTTCTACAAAAAATTCTGATTTTTTAAATTAAAAAAAAAAAATTTATAAAAGTTAAATTTTTGAAAATTGTCCTAAAACTAATCTGGGTATGCAGAATTCAAGAAAAAAAATAAATATAGTGGCGCGACAGCTCTTCAAGAGCCAAGTGGCTTAATCTCATCAACAATTCTCTAGGTGCGTGTGTAGAATTGGGGGAACCAACAATATAACGCTGATTCCGAACAGCAAAGTAGAGAAGCACTTTTTCATGACAGATGATACTCTTTGAAGTTTTGTCAGTTCCTCGCAATTGACAGTGCCCGTGAAAGATGAAATAAAAACTATGGGCACAAGTAGGACTCGAACCCATGACGCAACGCACCTAGCCACTAAGCTACGGACACTACAGAATTCGGAATTCAAGAACATGTATTAATAAACACATTATACTTGAATTTCAATTTTTAAAATTGATCCGTTTTTGAAATATGGAATTTTGAAGAAAAAGTTAAAAAATATTTTTTAACACAATATATTATTTGGGCAATATGTATTAAAATAAAATTCGAGGAAGTTTTAAAAAAAAAGTAGGAGCCATTTTTGAAAAAATTAAAACTATTGGTTTTTGGCCAAAAAAATTGTATTGTGACTACTACTACTAAATTTTGATGTGAAGAAAAAAAAAATATAAAAGACCCACGCGAATTCGCTCAAACCTCCAATTTTCAAGTTTGAATGCAATCGGGCCAGTAGTTAAGGCTGTAGGTACGTTTTCAAATAGACAGATAGATGGACGGAATCGCCGGACCCACTTTTTTTTATTTCTCCATCATCGTAATGTCATATTTGATTAAAATCTCATATTTTTTGAATACAATACTTTCCATATATTCCGTGTCGCAAGTAAAAATATATACATATTACATATAGAGTTTAAAACTCGTTGTGCATTGTTTAATTTGAAAATTAACATTATTATGAACTTAACTCCACTATCTTCATAACGTATCTAGTAATAAAATGTTGGTACAGAAAATCACTTAGAAAGTTCGTCGTTTTGACCTTATTCCTTGTACATAAATATTTCGAATTTTTGTTAAATAGGGGGCGTGATTTTTCTGAAAATATTTATTTAATCTAAAATGTTATTGGGAACATCAATGTTATTTTCATCCTCTGGCTAAAACATTTTGTTCTTACATTTTACTATAGTGTTTTCAGAAATCCGAAAAAAAAATTGAAAAATTGCCACATTTTATTTTTAATAAAAAATTGTAGACATCAAAAAAAAAAAAAAAATAAATAAAAACCAACTAAAAAAGACTAATTCTATAAAGTTTTTTTTTTTATTTTTGTATAATAATTGACGCATACTTCTTGGTTTCATTTTGGAAGAAAAATCTGAAGTGCGTTTGCTACGCACTTTTCGAACAATACTTTTAGCCTGTTCTGATGTGTTTATGAGACCAGATTTTGATATGTTCATTGTCCACATAAAACAATTCAATCAGTTGAAAAAGGTGTTAAAATGTATTAATTTAATAAAATTTTCTTTAAATAATCAAAAATATCCCACATGGTATGAAAACTAACAAAATCTCAAAATCTACTAAATTTAATAATGGAGCTAAATTTTTTAATTTTTTATTTATTTTTTATAATTCCGTTTATATCCTCTTGTATATGTGACCAAATTCTTCACAAATATTCTCTCTTTTATATCCTTTCAAGTTCAGCTGCTTCTTAACTGCTCTGGATTTCAAAACTTCAAGATATGCTTTAAGGACATTGAACAGGTTTTATATAACTTCAAATAGTCGCTTCCATGATCTTATAAACAGTTTAAGCACCAGTAACGAAAACCACCATATCACTCACATAATTTTGTTGATCCTGTTTTATTTGCCACAACAAAATAACTTTAAATCCAATTTCGTTTTATTCACTGAGATCACTTTTTGGGCACTTAAATATTATTTTTTGTATTCTTTTTCTCTCTTTTTTTTTTTTAAATCACAAGTTACAACTCCCACTTGATATTAGGTACTCATTCAAAAACTCGAGTTGAAATTTAACACAAGCAATATCCTTAAGCACTGTATTCCACCGGACTGAGGACTTCTCCCGATAATCCAACCGATTTATCCAATATTCCGACGCGTACTAACTTTTCGATTAAACTCTGATTTGAACCCGAATGACTATTGGTAATAAAAAGACACAACTCAACCACTATAAAGAAGTCCACGCATTCTGAATTAATTATCCAAAGTGTCCAACAATAGAAATTGTTGCTTCAGAAAAAAAAATCATTAAATCAAACCAATCTACAAACACTAAAAAACACCACTTAATATCGAAACATTAACTGACCATTAAGAGGGGGAGTACTAGCAAGAAATATCACCACCACCCGAACTCACCCATCAACTCAACATTCACTCAACGAACCGATCTGATCCGATGTTAATAAAAAAGGGTTCAATCGCCATACGAAACCGCACACAGGTGTAATAATGGCGTTACGCCTACTTTGGTCACATATTTTCGATAACTCACACCATGACAATCTTTTGTTACATATTTTCCCTTGATGCCAAGGCCTCTCTGCCTGGTGATCTCTGTCCATTCTCTACAAAAAAAAAAAAAAACACTGGAGTTCATACGGCACAAATATAACCAGTGGCAGTTTCACGAATCGGTGAACCTCGTCAATTGCTTGCGTGCAACCCAACTGATTTCCATCCGAGAATCGAAACTTCAATGAGACACATTATGGATTTGAACATAAACCTACCGCCCGCGTTGCTCTTGCTTCAGCTTGTGTCGACAAGATCCGATGTTTGGCTATAAAACCTCATATCGGCATCAGATTCTAATGCTGATGGTTAACAAGAAACTTTATATCCAAATGTGTCAGCCATGTTAATCTGACCGGAACTCTTTTGTTCGGACATCCGGAAATCACAACCAAGTTGCACACATAACAATAGAGAGTTCTCTTTTTTTCTAGTCTCATATGAAAAGGGCTGTTGTGTAGTGCTATGCGGGCCTCTAATGCAGACTTGGATCTCGGTTGTATGGATCTATGGACGCGTCTAGGTGCGCCAAAACTTACCAGACTAAAGACGGTTGTGTTGTTATCATGGCTGTATTTTTTTTCGTTGTGTTTTTCGATTGAAAGATCAGTGATGCTTGGAAATTTGCAATTTCATGAACTTTGCAATTGACGATTTCGTCGAACTATAAAAATGCTAGTTGGAGGTTAGTGGCTTTGGGATTTCTGCAATCAAATAACCTTCTTTAATTACTTTTAGGTTATGTTTTATTGTCGAAGTCACTGATGACGAACAAATGACTGAATGTGGGTGTATGAACTTACGACGAGGCCTTGAATGAAGCTGATGACAAATTTGAAACGATTTTGAAATGTTTTAATATTGAATGACAGGTACGACATATTGACAGCAAATAAAAGCTTTATGCATGGCTTTGTTGCAAGCAGATTGCTTCAGTTCACTTAACTATTTAGTTGGAAACAAGTTTCAAATGCTAAAAAATCAATAAATAAATCGATCATAAGGAGTCCATTAAATTGGAATGAAATCCTTAGGTTTTTCTTAATTGAACTTGATTCTGCTTAAACTTACGTTCCAACGCATCCGTTGCCAACGCACGGTAGCTAAGGCGATGGCATGTGAAATTTTAATAAACCAATAACCTGGCATCACCGGTAGTCGAGTTTCTGCATACGTATCTGATTTCTGCCTTAATAAGTGAAACTATAAGTTCTCCCGCTGTTTGTTTTGGATTTTACTGATCAATATCAAATGAACATCGATACTTTTAATAATTATTATTAATCGAAATTCACAAGAAGTTGTAAAACGGTTGAGCATTTAAAAACTCTTGCAATTAAAAAAAATAAGCAAGTGTCACAAAATGCATGTCCGAGCACTTCTCTTTCTAGAAAAACACCCATCAATGCCAAGAAGAACACAGTTGTAAACATCTAATATAAATATTGAATTTTACACAACCAATTATGACAGAAAGTCTTCCTCATTGCAAATTGAAAATTGCTCATTCCATTTCCACTCTCATCGTGCTAACGTCTCCATCGTCGCGACAACTGACGCGTCGTTACGTTGCCTTACAGAATTTGAATACCAAATATTTACGTATCAATTTCGTTTCATAAAATTATAATTTATAGCCTTGATAAGAGATAGGATTCATTTCAAGAAACCAGAAGACAGAGATTTCTTTTTCCTTTGCCCCATCATCGTAACACATTTCAGACACAATTTATGAGAAAAAATGAGACTTTGCAACAGTATTTAAAACAGTAGTGTCAACCCTAGTTACGAGATTAGTTGTTTTCGCGATTGTAAAAATTCTTTTTTTTTAATTAAGCCTTAAAAACGACGTCAATAATCTAGCGGTCCTTGCGGTATTCACCAATGAAACATAGAATCGATTTTATAGCATACAAACGTAACATCTTCGTTATCAAATGTCATTTTTCAGATTGAGCTGTAGCCATTTGCAAAGGCATAAGCAACTGTCATTGAAAGCGAAAACTGATGTTAAAGCTGTCAACTGAGTCAAATGCGAAACGTTCTCAAACTAAGTGACTTTGCTTTCAAGATAAATGACTTAAGTGGGCTTGAAATTGATTTGCTCTAGTGTTTTAAGAAATGATGCATAACGACGGTCTACTGTGTCCGATGTAGTTGCTCAATTATGCATTATCTCTACAACACAGAAACGTGTGCTTACATTTTGAAATACCAATAACTTGCCATAAATATGAAGATGTCTTGACTAGTTCACAACGCATGCACACATCAATCAACTTTGTGATGACAGGATTTTGATTGACTTTTTTTCGAATAAGCTGTGTATTAGCACTTGTTTCATGGCCCCTACCTGTCAGTTTGGAACCTCGGAATAAATCGCCCAATTAAAGTCAAAACATTTTCTCAGACGCAGCTACTGGGTTACAGAAGTTTAAGCATATGAATTTCTGGACGTATAATATCGGTTTTGGTTGCGTTGTGTGCTACATTAAACCGAACCGATCGATGTCTGTCAGGCAATGTCGCGTGCTAGCAGCGCTGCGTTGTAAGCTTATCATATCTGACATTAATTCAAGTCGTTGACAGTGGATATTTTACGAAATGTGCAAACCAGTCGAGGCTCGAAACAAGGCAGTGTGATGGCAATTGTGTAGGATCTAGAACATTGGGATCGAAGAATGAGTAGTGGTAGGCGATATGATGCAAGCTTATTAATTTAGATTTTATAGTGGAAACATTTTTATGATCCACATTTGAAAAGAGGACAGCTTATTTAGTTTCAATTGGTTATCTTTATCGGTCGCCATGTTCTTGCTTTGCATAATACAGAATAAAATGTGTTTACTGTATAAACCGGAACCTCGAACTCAAACAAATAAAGAAAAGGATTTCGATAAAACTGTGTTTCAAAGCGACTGTA